>JBAMCF010000610.1:0-23016 GCA_037075285.1 Drosophila lutescens
AGGTAAAACGATGATATGGTGTGATGAGTGTGTGAGTTTAGCTCCAGCCTGACCGTGGTGAGGTCGCCTTCGCTAAACTGTGGGATTAGAAATGTATTAAAGTGTGTCTTAGTGAGAATGCAGGTCCTAGGTTTACCTGGTGGTGACTTCCGACTTTTTAAGAGTGTCGGACTCTGCGTTTGCTTTTTTATAATTTGAATTCTCCATACTTGTTCCCACGAGCTGCGGAGAAAGGACAGGTCCACCCGGGCAGAGATCCGCTGTACCCGGGTAAGGCTGGTTAGAACAGGCGGTCGCCACTTGCCTGAGCCCACCGCTAGAGACTGAGTTATTTGTTGACTCGGGCTCCCAGCCAGATTGACTCTCGGCACGGTTCGAGTGACACCTTAGTCCAGCCCGGGGTGAGATGAGTGTTGGGGGAATAGGGAAGAGGTAGGCTTATGTGTGGGGAGTGGGTTTGTGTGAGCTATTTGTCGGAGGCGGCAGCACAAGCGCGACGTCGGCACTGCTACGGCGCAGATACCCGCTGACTGTCCGGGGCTACTTATTTGCGCTTCATGTTGGGGCCTAGCGGTGGCTGGGCCGTGCCAACATCCACGCTTATTCGTAGCTGCCCTGGATAAAAAACCAGGGCGTTCGCTATCCGCAACCTGCGACCCGTTCGGTAGCCTTCAGCTCGGCGCCCTCCAAGCCATCTCACTAGCTCATTGGCCGTTTCCAATAAATGTCACTAAATTTATTTACGCGCCTAATTTTATAAAGAAAATAGGGAATATCAGTTTAAGGAAAGTGTATAAGAGTAGGATTAGTCAGTTTAACATCAGTTTAACAATTTATGTTTCAACAATATATTGATGGAAACTAAGCCCACTTGTAATGTGGAGGTAATGGATGAAGAGACAAGAATTTTTGAACCACAGAGGGGGTATACATATATACTAAAATTACAAACGGATTGTGGAATTCAACCAACTATTATGAAAACTGCTCTGTTAAAATAAATAACCTAACATTTGAAAACAGAAACAAGTTCTTTAATAGCCAATTGAGAATACAGACCTTTGAAGACAGTAATTTAATTATTATTAAAAGTTTTAATTTAAAACCTATATCGTCCCAAATCCATTTTTCAGGCTTGGAAAATCATAAAAAATTGCAAAAGCTACAAATAAAAAGACAAAGGCATAACTATTTTATATATTCAATGTTTATTATTAACCTTGTTAATTTTAAGCGTAATAATAATTAGGAAAATTCAAAAATTTATTGTAACACCTACCTTACCACAAGCAGTCGTTCCGCCCAAAGGTCAACCACTTTGGCCATCACTTCAGTCTGGGGGGGATAACCATACTGATAACCAACTCCCCGCACCCCACAAGCTAGCAAACATAAGACGGTTGCGGGCTGCCAAACACAAAGCACCCCGCACCACACAACCATTAAAAATAGGCGGCGACTGAGCGACAAACACTTGAGACCCATATACATTTAAGATATACTTAACCGAATTGTATTATATATAAGTGCTGCCTGTGTGCAGCGTAGGCTACAAACTCTAACTCTGAAATATTAAAAAACAGTTCGTCACCGACAAGCAAAGCAACCAGTCTTTCGACTCAGTTTATTTTTATTTTCCTAAATAAATTTCCATCAACATCACCCAACGAACATTATCGCCGAAAAAAGACGTTTGGATAATTTCGTGGGCAGAAGACCTTTTTTTGGCCGAGAGAAGAACCCCACGGGATCGTCAACGGAGCTAAAGAAATTGCAACTACATCTGTCTTTCCATTCCGACATGAACTAATTCAACTTCTTCGTTATTACGTTCCGCTCATCAACCCAACTCCACTACATCGACTATTTCGTTACCAACTTCGATCACCCTTTTCGACCCACGAGTGGTAACTAGAGCGTCCGCCACCTATCTCAAATTTATACTTCTGCAACTCCAGGGCCCATCTGGGGATCCTTCCTGAAGGACTTTCTATGCTGTTAAGCCACTTCAGAGCCAAATGGTCGTTTACTACTTTAAAATGGTAACCTTACATGGCTTGAGCTTTCGGGTTGGCCTGCCGATCGCCCAGCACTCCTTCTCGGTTTTCGAATAGTTTTTCTCAGCGCCGCACAGTGGGGTAACAGAGGCCGATTTTGCGAATTAATGTTAAAATCAAATCTCAAAAATCTCTAAAAGTAATGATGGCAGTTTATGGTACATTGAATGACCTTTCATAATCTTAAACTGAAATCGCATTTAGTTTTATCAGACCAGAGTTATCCTTTCTCAAAGTTACACTTTGATTCACATTTCATCAAGACTATCCAAATTTTACTTTTTCTTCATTTTTAAAAAAATATTAAACTAACAATCTTTAATGTACCAAAAAACTGGAAATGCCATTGTTTTCTTTTAAATGTTAACTAATTTTTCATTTAAAAACAAAAATTTAGAATTCATATATTTTATTTTTAATAAATATTTTTTATACACCTTAAATTTAACCTGATTTAATTTATTTAATTTATTTCTTACTTATTTCCTGGTGCTACAAGGTTTTCCTTATAATTTAATGCACTAGTCACATAAACAATATTAATAAGTATGCAAATACATATGTAGGTCCCTACTTATATTAGAGTTTTACACTTATATCTAACATTTAATACAATTATCAATAAGAATTGACGGTTTACATAATTGTTGAAGATTTAAATTTAATTAGTTTTGTTATTTTATTATAAATTTAATTTTAATTGGTACTTTGCGATTTTAAAAATGTAAATAATTTGTCCCTAAATTGCGACGTGCTATCAATTATTTTAAGACGTTGTGGCAACTCGTTCCACAATCGAATAGTGTGAATAAAAAAATTGGCGATCCGAGGATGCTAGCTTATGTTTAATGTTAATAATATTTCGGGTTCTTGTCGAGGTGCCAAATTTCAATTTTTCATATAAATAACTGGGTTCTTTGGTTTTTATAATTTTATGTAAAAGAATGAGATATCTGGCATTACTCCAGGATTTAAAATTAAAGCCATGTATGCTATTGGCAAATGACCTGATGTGTTCCCCTCGTTTAATATTGAATACGTATCTGGCTATGTTATTAAATGCAATGTTTAACTTGTGTTGCGAGGCACTGTCACAATGACCGAAAATCTCTATTCCGTAGCACAATGTTGGTAGGAGGTAAGATTTTGCTATCATAAGTCTTATGGATGTTGGTAAAAAATGTTGCGACAAATAAAGTTGCCTAAGTTGGCCATATGATCTCCCCACAGATTTGACAACATGTGTACTCCATGACAAATTGGAATTCATTGTAATGCCAAGATTAGCCACCTGTTCTACATAGAAGATCGGAGAATTACCAATACGTAAATTTGGGAGATTACGGATGATTGAAAATTTTTTACTTATAACGATACACTTACATTTAGACGGATTAAGTGAGAGACCATTGTTTGTTGCCCACTTACTAACATTTGACAATTCAACGTTACATATATCTACACAGTCTAATATTCTTCCTATAGGACAGCTAACATACATTTGAACGTCGTCAGCATACAAGTGGATATTACAGCTAGACAATACAGTTGGTAGATCGTTTATATACATTGAAAACAAAAGTGGACCTAACACAGAGCCTTGGGGCACGCCACGCTTTAGTAAAAGTGGTTCTGAATATCCAATTTCAGTAAAAACAGCTTGCATTCTACCACTCAAGTATGATGATATGAGTTTAACAGCGGGTCCAGAAAAGTTGAAGAATTTTAAAAGTTTTGTACATAGAATTTCGTGGTTAACCGTGTCAAATGCTTTGCTGAAGTCCAATAATGTTAAAAATGTAATCTGGTTACTGTCAAGTTTCTGTCTGATGTTCTCGATTATATCTAATATCGCAGTTGTACAGCTTCTAAATTTTCGAAAACCAGATTGGTTATTGCACATTAACGAATTTTGGTCTAAGAAAAAATTAATCTGTTGTGCCATTAATTGTTCAAAGACCTTAGAAAGAAATGGCAGAATAGATATCGGTCTGTATTCATCATTGGCTTTGGGGACGGGAATAATTTTTGCCATTTTCCAAATATTAGGAAAACAGGCAGTCGTAAATGCAGTGTTGAACACATAAGTTATTTTGTTAATAATTTTTGGCAGGATTATTTTTATGAAGCTAGGGTGTATATTATCAAGCCCTACCGCATTCGACTTTACTTTAAGAACCGAATATAAAACATCACAAGAAGAAACACACATAAAACTAAAGCTATTATCACAGATATTATTCAAAATAATGTCAAGATAAGGGTTGGTCATAGTTTCAGGTACGTTTGATTGTACAAATTTTATATTCAGTTCATTGGGGTCTGCAGTTATATTGCTTTTGCTTTTGGACTTGCCAACACCCAAATTTTTTAACTCCTTCCATTTCTGCTTCATCGACATGGCAGTTTGAAGTTTTTGTGAATAGTAAGCACGCTTCGCATTAGCGATTAAGGTGGTTACTACAGTTCGCAATGACTTAAATTCTTTATAGTAATCAGGGATTTTGTATCTTTTCCATCTTCTGTAAGCATTATCTCTTTGGCTTATCTTTAAAGCTATGGCATTATTAAACCAAGGATTTCTCGTGGCCTTAATAATTTTTTGTTTAAGGGGCACAAATCTCTCATACAACGACTCTATGCATTCTGTCAAAAAACCTAATTGGGCATTTACGTCTGTTAATGTATGCATATAATTAAGATCAAGGGCATCTAAATGGCATCTAAGGGCATCAAGATCAATTCTCCTAAAATCTCTGTAATTTATGGTGTGGTCAAGAAGAATAGGGTCAAATTCATAAGTCAGATAGATTAAGTCATGCTTTGAGAAAGCTGGCACTGAGACTTGGTCATATAAAAGAGTCTTACTACGATCATTTACAAAAAAACATCAAGAAGACTGTTGAGAGTATTGGAGAAGTGTGTAGGTGTGGTAAAGTTCACAGGAATCAGTCCAAGACTCTCCATTTCTAAGTTTAGATGCCGCTCAATAAGCAGATTACTATTGAAATCCCCGGTTATTACAACGTTGTTATATTTACAACATAATGAAGCCACTACTTCAACAAAATCAGAATAGTCTACTGTTCGATTCGGTCGGTAAACACACCCGAGCAGCATATTGGAAGCGCTTCGACTCCCGTTGACTTGTAAAAATAGGTATTCAACTGCACTACCTGTTGGCTGCTTACATATTAGTTTTGTTTTTAGTTTTGTATTAATATAGATAGCCACACCCCCGGCATGCCCCTCACGATCGGATCTGTACATATCGTAACCATCACATGCTACCATAGCGTCATTAAATTGAGGAGCAAACCACGTCTCAGAGACACACAAAACATCTATGTTGGACTTAACAAACAAATACCTGATTCTGATTCTGAGAAATCTTTAAAGATTTCTCGGAAGAGCCGCGTTTCGCCGTTTTCATATTTTACAGAAAATTTCTCTGATATATAAACTTTCAAATGTGCAAAAATAGAGGTACAGTTTTGTGCTTTTTTTGAGAAAAGTTAATAACAGTAACCTAACCTCAAAAATTAAAAATTTTCCAAAAATGGTTTTATTAGTATGTTTGCCTTTCTTGGGCATATTTTAAGGAAGTAAAATACACTTTTACTATCTTTTTGGCAGCAGAGTTGGAATCTTTTGTTCCTTTACCTCTATCGTTTATATTTATGGAGATATCTTCACATTTGTAAGCCAAAAAGGTGCGCTTACTCTTTTAGCTTTTGTGGGTGAATTAATTGACCAATCCGAATCAAATTTGGTTCTAAATGTTACCCCACTGTGCGCCGTTGAGCGTTCGGCTTCAGTATGAGATAACTTTCTTGCCTCTCTCGATCTTCGTGGTCAGTATTGGTCCAATACCTTAGTCGCTCGCGTCCGTTTGTGGTGTAAAGGCTTTGCTATAATCCGGGCACGGAAGTACAGAGTCTGTCACAAGTCTTGCCTTCACCTCCTCCAACGCCTTTTGGTGCTCCTGTGTCCACACCCACTTACTGCCTTTGTAGTAATAGTTCGACTATTTTAGCAAAATCTGGAACAAATCGGCGGTACCACGACGGTACTCCTAGGTATTGCCGGAGTTCTTTGACGATCGAGGGTGGTACAGGTTATGACTGCAACTTTTTCCGGATCCATGCCTATTCCTTCGCTAGTCACTCGATGGCCCATCTTGAAAAGATGGCATTACTCAGGGTTTGGTTTGCTTCCCTTAGACGTTGGAACACATCTTTCAGGTTTTCCTTGAGTTCTTCCAGCGTGCGTCCGATCACTATGATGTCATCCAGACAGGCGAATACGTGAGGTGGCATTTCGGGACCAATTACTTGGAGTTTTAACCTCGCGGATGCCGAGTGGGGACCAAACGGCAATACCATCCACTGGAATAAACCTGTGAATTAACGGCTGTTTTCTTTCAGTGGGATTTTCCAGTATCTGTCTTTCAAATCTAAACTGCTAATGTACGCCGCTTTCCTTAGCTGATCCAGTATGTAGCTTATGCGGGCCATTGGGTTGGCATCTTTTATATACTTGGGGTAGTATCGTTCCTTGATTGGTTTGTCGTTCTTCATTGTGATCTGATGCTTTGTATTGTTTGATGCTAACGTCATGATTTTGAAGTCAGCTATCTCTGCTTCCAGGAATTTCGTTGTGTCGTTATCCTCACTTGTCTATTGCACGACTGCCACCAATAGCTTCTCCTCAAGCCATCCATAGTAGTAGGATAATACGGGTGCTGGCTCACTTTTAATTGATCGTGACAATCCAATTAGCACCAATTAGTCACGCATGAACCACCAATTAGTCATGCATGAACCAATTAGTCATGCATGGATGCACACAGGTGTTTTAATGACCTAATTAGCACATAGGTGTTATAATGACCTAATTAGTATAATTAATCAATAAAAGAAATGGTGAAAGTGGGAGGTGTGTTTTATCATGCCTAGAATTTGTGGTTGCTTAGAGTGATCTTTACCCGAAAATTGTGTGTAGGAGTGTGAGAGAGGGGTCATGCCTAGAATTTGTGGTTGCTTAGAGTGATCTTTACCCGAAAATTGTGTGTAGGAGTGTTACCCGAAAATTGTGTGTAGGAGTGTGAGAGAGGGGTCATGCCTAGAATTTGTGGTTGCTTAGAGTGATCTTTACCCGAAAATTATGTGTAGGAGCGTGAGAGAGGGGGGTGTTTTATTATGCGTGTCCATTTTCTTGATTCAATTAGGATTGTAGATGATATCTGTTAGTGTAACCTATCTTCAGTGGTTTTGTGGTCAAATAGTGTGAGTTCGAGAACTCCCCCTCTTTAGCGAGCATTACCTATGTGCTAATTAGGTCAGCGAGCAGTAACCTATCTTCAGTTGTTTTGTGGTCAAAAAGTGTGAGTTCGAGAACTCCCCCTCTTTAGCGAGCACTACCTATGTGCTAATTAGGTCAGGGAGCATTAGCGAGCATTAGGTCTTAAATGTTTCAATTCTGTAGTGGAGGTGGTGGAGGTGGTGGTGGTAGTGGTTCGTAACAGAATATACACAAAACAAATGAGATCGTTTATTTAGTTAAATGCGTTTTTATTTATTTATTTAATCATGTTCATGTAACATTAGTTTCCATTGAGTTTTTTAAACAAATTAATGTATCGTTCCATCAGTTTTAAGACATCTTCTTCTTTCTTTTCAATATGCATACACCTGCAGGTGTCAGGTCCGACTTTACAATCATCATATGCCCATGCACAGGATGATAGGTGTTCCCCATACTTGGAATAAATTACTGGGGTGGCTTCAAACATAACTATTTTCTAGACACCCTTTATATTTCGTATATTTCTATTCTCCTACCTGGTTATGATTTTTTTCTTTAAAGTCTTTTATTTTGGCTACCTGTAGTTTCAGTAGGTTCAACATATTTCCCTCTCTTCCAATCTAAACAATATACAAAAGTGCACTAGTTAAAATAAATATCTGCATATTGAATGCAAAGATTCATCCTATATATGAATGTATATATTTGAACTAGCTATACTTGGAGCGACTTCGTTCGCTTAAAATTAGTTTGGAGTACGGTTGTCAGGACTTTATGTTTTCTTATTAGCGCGTTTTTTGAAAACCTTTGTGTAAAACCCTTTTTAGAAGATCCTTCAGGGGCGAGAATCAGAAGGCTACTGGCAGAGCTATATAATAAATGAATGTGATCAATGTAAAAGCATTGAATTTGTATACTTTCTATCAGTTACAATACTATCAATGCAATTTTAATTTGCGTACAAATGTACACTTGTTTGTAAATTGTTTCAAATTTGTTGTTTTGAATGAAACGAAAACATTTGTACACACACGAAAAGATTGGCATCTCATACAAAAATAGCGAAGTAACTTATTATGTACATGTACATGTATTGTACATATAAGCAAATCAAAACATATCCAAATATACAAATGTACATACGTATTTGGTCAAAAGTTCGAATCTTAAGATTAATAATTAAATTGGAAACATTTTGTCTTTGCTTACAGAATTTGTAGTAATTTTTTATTTTCTTCCTTGGTGGAAATAAAATAAGGCTCTTACTTCTGCTACAAAATGAAAAATATTTTTTTTTTAAATAAAACCTAAGCTTTTGATCCACAGGACTGACTATTGATCGAAAATCATATTAATCGGAACAGCAGCTTAAGTTTTTAAAATCCAAAACAAATTTTAACTTAAATTGCCCCTTTCCCCTCCCTATCACACACAGCACTACCCCTCCCCCTCGTCAGTTTCCTTGGGTGTTGCTCTCTTGGCATCCGCTCTCTTGGTTTCGCTCTCTCGGCAGGCTCCCACAAAATGCAACGCAATAACTTCGAAAATCTAAATAAATTCGTTAAAAATACTTAAAAAAAAGTTAAAAACTTGAAAAATAAAACTTAAGCACTTGGGCCATAGAATAACTAATGATCCAAAAATCATCTTGATCGGAGCAGCGGTTTAGATTTTTAAAATCGAAAAGTTAATTTTAAATGTAGCCCCCAAATTATGGGGGATATCGAAATTTCTTTTAGATTTCTAATTAGGCCTTTTCAAGACTTAAAATTCTGCAAAATCCAAATTTCGAAATTCCAACCACTTTAGAAGTTAAGCTTAAGTACATCTAATTCTTTTTTGCTCTAAATATGGATGTTGGAGCTGTTTGGGGCCACTGGGGGGACATGTCGGATCTTAGTGGGCGCCTACGCCCCCAATGAAATACTGTGCAAAAATTTGGCTGCTGTAGCTCTTAAGGTTTGGGCTGTGGTCGTATCCCCTTAAAAATCGGTCTTTCATTTTATAATCTTTAGAGATGAATGTGATCAATGTAAAAGTATTGAATTTGTATACTTTCTATCAGTTACAATACTATCAATGCAATTTTAATTTGCGTACAAATGTACACTTGTTTGTAAATTGTTTCAAATTTGTTGTTTTGAATGAAACGAAAACATTTGTACACACACGAAAAGATTGGCATCTCATACAAAAATAGCGAAGTAACTTATTATTTTCCGATTCCACATTTGATTGATAATTATTAATTTTAAGCTCGACAAATTTTGCATTGGCTGAAAGGAAATTAATGATTTTATTTGTATTTAAGCACATTATCTACTTTCAAGTAGAAACATACACACAAATTGTGTGTATGTATTGTATTGTACATGTATTGTACATATAAGCAAATCAAAACATATCCAAATATACAAATGTACAATGTACAAATGTACAAATGTACAATGGTCAAAAGTTCGAATCTTAAGATTAATAATTAAATTGGAAACATTTTGTCTTTGCTTACAGAATTTGTAGTAATTTTTTATTTTCTTCCTTGGTGGAAATAAAATAAGGCTCTTACTTCTGCTACAAAATGAAAAATATTTTTTTAAAAATAAAACCTAAGCTTTTGATCCACAGGACTGACTATTGATCGAAAATCATATTAATCGGAACAGCAGCTTAAGTTTTTAAAATCCAAAACAAATTTTAACTTAAATTGTCCCTTTCCCCTCCCTATCACACACAGCACTACCCCTCCCCCTCGACAGTTTCCTTGGGTGTTGCTCTCTCGGCCGTCGCTCTCTTGGCATCCGCTCTCTGGGTTTCGCTCTCTCGGCAGGCTCCCACAAAATGCAACGCAATAACTTCGAAAATCTAAATAAATTCGTTAAAAATACTTAAAAAAATGTAAAAAACTTGAAAAATAAAACTTAAGCACTTGGGCCATAGAATAACTAATGATCCAAAAATCATCTTGATCGGAGCAGCGGTTTAGATTTTTAAAATCGAAAAGTTAATTTTAAATGTAGCCCCCAAATTATGGGGGATATCGAAATTTCTTTTAGATTTCTAATTAGGCCTTTTCAAGACCTAAAATTCTGCAAAATCCAAATTTCGAAATTCCAACCACTTTAGAAGTTAAGCTTAAGTACATCTAATTCTTTTTTGCTCTAAATATGGATGTTGGAGCTGTTTGGGGCCACTGGGGGGACATGTCGGATCTTAGTGGGCGCCTGCGCCCCCAATGAAATACTGTGCAAAAATTTGGCTGCTGTAGCTCTTAAGGTTTGGGCTGTGGTCGTATCCCCTTTTTTTCATTTCATTTTATAATCTTTAGAGATTAAATATAAAATCATTGCATGATCTAATTTGAAAACATTTCAATTAAGGTCGAATATATTAGATTCATTGCTAATCATATTTACTTTAAATACTTTACGTCATTAAAAAAAGAATTTCATATTTAAATCAAAGATTAAAATATTTAAATTAACTATATTTGTTTAATGTAATAATTTCATATTTAAAATTAATAAAAACCGAAATGGATGAAAAGCATACCGAAAAATCTTTAAATTGAAAATAAAATCTTTGAATTTACTACGTTTTTTTGTTATCAGTGTACAGAAATTTTAAAACTGATTTTGAGCTCCCTGAAAGACTTGGTTCTCTAATCAGATCAAATCATACATATAATTTAAAACTTAAAATAAAATGATATGAAATAAAACAAAATTTAAGTAGTATGTTTATGGGGGTTCTGGATACAAAGGCTGGATACAAAAGTGGAGGAGGAGGTAATTAATTATGCTAATTAGGGTAATAAATCAGGACAATGTGACAGGTGTGGGGGGTAATTAAAGATCAATGGGTAATCAGGAATCCCGAAATTCGGTCCAGAAATCGGGACTCTTATTAAGCGGGAAGAAGTTACTGGGGTGTGACGGGTGATCGTTAATTAGGGTGATAAGTTGTTTATATCTAGGAATTGTATTCAGGAATTCGCCCCCGAATTTCGGTTCAGAAATCGGGACTCTTATTAAGCGGGATGAAGTTACTGGGGTGTGACGGGTGATCGTTAATTAGCCCCCGAATTTCGGTTCAGAAATCGGGACTCTTATTAAGCGGGAAGAAGTTACTGGGGTGTGACGGGTGATCGTTAATTAGGGTGATAAGTTGCTTATATCTAGGAATTGTATTCAGGAATTCGCCCCCGAATTTCGGTTCAGAAATCGGGACTCTAGTTAAACGGGGAGAAATTACTGGGGTGTGACGGGTGTCCTTTGCTTAGATCGAGAAAGTGTGGTGCTCACACGGTGTGACGGGTGATCATAGCGCTATATTTAGGTTTTCCTGGTTAATGGGGGAAAAATTACTGGGGTGTGACGGGTGTCCTTTGCTTATCTAGATTATCCTAGTTAAACGGGGAGAAATTACTGAGGTGTGGCAGGTGATCATAGCGATATATTCTTTGCTTAGATTAAGAAAGTGTGGTGTGGCGACCATTTAATAACCATAACCTCTAAATGTCACGGGTTCTTGACACGTAGACTTGGTTACTTGATTAGCACCCTTGAATAGGGGATCCCTTTGCTTGTCTCTGAAAAACAAACTCCCACCCCCAATAACAATAAGAATATGTAAATTTTAATTTAGGTCATGTTTATTTGGAAATTTGTAACAGGCTTTTCTTATACACTAATTATGATGACATTAGTTTTAAGGCTCCATCTAAAATATATAAAAGAGTTCTAAATAAAGTCTCCAAATTTGCATAATTAATTAGGTAAACAAAATATATCAAGTTGGCTGGTGGTGGTTACTAGTACGACTTCGTTACTTAGATTCAGAAAATACGAGGGAACTAAATTTAGTGGTGGACAAAAAATGTTCACGGGCCAAACATGTGTAATCAGAGTGGCAACAGGTTGTTGATAGCAAACGACCCTTTTAGTTGCTCAGTGACTGTTTCACACGTGCACGGGGTCACTTAATTATCATACTGGATAATATCACGGGATGGTGGGATCAGACAGAAAAACAAGTTGTTGAGAGCAAGCGACACAAACACCCTTAAATAGGGGATCCCTTTGCTTGCCACTGAGAAACAATCACCCACCCCAAGCAAAAAGAATATGTAAATTTGAATTTAGCTCATGTTTATTTGGAATTTTGTAAAAGGTTTTTTTTATACACTAAATATGAAAACATTAGTTTAACTCTTAAGTTAAAATATATGAAAGAGTTCTAAATATAGTCCCCAAATTAGTAAAATTAATTAGGGAAATGGATTATGAGAGTTGGCAGGTGGTGTTTCCTGGAGTACGGCGGGTGACCGTTACTTAGATTTAAAAAATACGACGGGAGGGAATTCTATATGCTAATATGGTGTGATCAGGGTGGCAACAGGTAGTTGTTAGCGACCCTTTTAGTGGATCAGTGACCTTTTACTTAGCATAAGCACTAGAAAATGTCACGGGCTGTTTACGTCACAGGCTGTTTACACGTTCACATGTGATCACTTTGGTCACTTAATTAGTATAACCAAGAACACCCTTGAACAGGGGTTTGCATGGCATTGAAAACATTTATAGAATTTTTTTAACTGAAAAGAAACAGCTGAAAGCAAACACCCACCCCAATAGCAAAAGAACATTCAAAAGAAATAGCTGAAAACAAACACATCCCCCAAACAAAAAAATATACAAATTTGAAGTTCAAATATATTTTTATTTTATTATTTTTTTATTTCGTTTTACAAATATATATATAGCTATAGATTTTTTAAATTATTTATTTCTTTAAATTTAAGGTTAAGTTTATTGTATTTGTTTATTAAATCAATAGCTTTAATTCTAAGGTATGGTGCCTGGTGACATTGACAAGTATCCGGGCCCTCTCTTACGTCATCGTCGGCCCAGGGACATGATACCATATGTACACCATATTTAGATTCTCTCTCACCGACTCTGTCCATCCTTTGAAGTTTGGAGAAAATCATCTCCAGGGACTGCCGATGATCCTCAAAAATGAAATCACCATTTTCTTTGAGGAAATTGGTGATTTCATTACACACGTGGTTGTTATTCATGATGTTTTGTTGTTTAACTGCTGTTTCTTGATGATGTAGTTGTTTCTTGATGATATAGTTGTTTCTTGATGATGTAGTTGTTTCTTGATGATATAGTTGTTTCTTGGATATAGTTGTTTCTTGATGTTGTTATTGCTGTTTAACTGATGTTTCTTGATGTTTAACTGTTGTTTATTCCTTGTTGTTTAACTGATTACTTGTTATTAGCTGTTTGTTGTTTAGCTGATTAGTTGATATTAGGTGTTTGTTGTTTAGCTGTTTAACTGTTGTTTTTTGCTTGTTGTTTAACTGATTAGTTGTTGTATAACTGTTTTTTGTTGTTTAACTGATTAGTTGTTATTAGCTGGTTTCTAGTTGTTTAACTGTAGAGCTGTTTTGTTGTTTGGTTGATTATTGATGTTTGTTTGTTGCTGATGTTGCTGATCCAGTGGTCTTTCAGTTCGAACTAAAGTTCCTTCACAGGAACTTCTCACAGTAATCCCCCCTCCATATGGGGGATCATGCTTCTCCACGACCATCCCTTCCTCGCAATCATCCCCTTTAAGAAGTTTTAGACAAATGCTAAATTTGTTAGAAACTTTTTCCTCATTATGAGTAATTAATATTCAACTAGGCTTTCTATGTAGGCCACACACCCACGTGAGAAAATGTCGCTCACCTTCCACCCATCCACCACATCCCCATGTAACAATATTGATCACAAGATGTCAGAAAAGGGACTCGCACAAGGGGTACCCAAACCTGTGCACCTGTTACAGCTCCCGACCGCAATAAAAGACACAAGCCTCAAGGCGCGCGCTCATTGATAAGATCATAAACGTTACGCCAATGCCCAAGGCTAGCTCTAACACGTGCCATAATAGGGGTTGAAATCACGATCCCGCAATTAGTCCATTCTCCATTCTCCAAAAAGACTTTGTTTAATTTGTAACACAATAATATATTTATTCATTTATTTTGGGATTCTAAACATATTTCATTATATATTGAAATTCATTTTCTGGCTCCATCCCGACGATTTGCATAGAAGTGGCAGGCGCATGTTGCTGGTGTCAACTCGGGATTACAGAATGTAAAGTGTTCACCATATTTCATAGTTTTAAGATCATATCCACCTTGATTCATGAACATCGTTTTTGTGTTTAGGAGGAATTGAAAGTGGTGGCCTATTACCTCCCCTTTAAAATCTTGAATAAATTTTAAAATAATGTATGCATTGTTTAGAGCACAAACCCCGCCCTTAATATGTGTTTCACAATATGGAAACCGGTTTCCCTTAAACCTGTATAGGGACGAACAATCAATTTCCTCAATATTAATGAGCTGACGATGTTGACGATGTTATGATGTTTATTGCTTAACCAAATTGCAGTCTTTCGAGATTTTGTATTTAGTAAAGTGAAATCATATGGTGGTTCCATTACAAAACTATTATTCAAGTTAGGATCTTGTTTAAATACTATTCTTATTTCCTTTAGAATGAAATTAGTAATATTATCAAAGAAGCCTAGCACATCAACTGAAACAATATCTTTCATCATTTTCCTAATGTTAAACAACTTGTTGTACAAGTCCGTTTAAAGGGTTATTCTAAACGATCATGTATGAGGAGACAAAAAGCTTGGGTATTTTCATGACTTGGTATCCTCAGTTCTGTTGAAATTCTCACATCAATAGAAACAGTTTTTATTGATTCGTTTTGATTTGAAAGATCAATAACAATGATAAGGGGCTTTCAATTTATATTCATTTGGTGCTGATCACGCGACCTTTTCCTCATTATGAGCAATTAATATTAAACTGGGCTTTCTATGTACGTGAGAAAGGTCGCACACCCACGTGAGAAAATGTAGCTCACCTTTCGTCCATCCCCGACATCCCCCATGTAACAATACTGATCACGTGACTTTTTTCCTCATTATGAGCAATTAATATTCAACTGTGATTCCTATGTACGTGAGAAAGGTCATACACCCAAAGTATTTAAAGATTGTTAACTAAGACAAACATGTCCGATCATTTTAGGGAAATATGTATCCTATGATTGTAAAACTAGTAAAGAAATTAAAACAACGTCCAATGAAACAAATCTCACAAGTTAATGATTCTCAGATGTGGGAAAATATTTTCAAATACAGATTTTTCTTTCCGCCCCAGAACTTGTTAAATTGATTCTAAGGTTATTTCCTTTCAACAAATGGCTAATAAAGATTTCATAAAAAAGACTTGCATAGAGCTTGTAGAAATTTTGTCGTATTTATTATAATATTTTTTGTTTGTTTTTTAGATAATTTTGCTTATTAATTTTAATTAATTTATTAATATTTAATTGTTTATTAATTTCAATTATTTTACTTATTAATTAATTTATTGAAGTTAATCTTCTTTCTCAATTCTGGTAATTTACATTAAAATAGGTAGACACATGTTTCCGACGGTAATTCAGGATTCTAGTATGAAAAGTCGTCATAATAAATCCTAGTTTGCGATCATCTCCATCTAATTCATGAGTATAGCTTTTATACTCAGGTGATGTTGAAAATATTGATCAAATATCTTCATTTTAAAATATTGAATAAATATATAAATATAAAATAAAATATCTTTAACATATCACAACAAATAAAACAGAAAGTAACAACTAAAAACCAGCTAATAACAGCTAATAGTAACAAGGCATCAGTTAAAATAATTCTTGAACATATTATTCAATTTCATAGTTATATTTCCTATCATATCTGGTCTCAAATTTATAATGATGTATATAACATTAACTTCCTGACATTAACTTCCTGACATTAAATTACTTAAAAACCCAATGCTTTGAGAAGAAAAACCGCCCTTAAAATGTGTACACAATATGTAAACCGGTTTCCTTAGACCTGTTAAACATAACACATTTTCTCGTCATTGATTAGCTAACAATTATCATAAAACTTAGCATCAAAATTTGTAACATACAGAATAATACTAATATTTGAGATATTATTCTTATTATTCCAACCTGCTTAACATAGAAAACTAATAAATGAATACTGGATGCAAAATATAGATAGAATATTAATATAAAATACTATTTTACCTACACCTACTCAATACTCATTACATTGTTGTAACGAAACAAAAACAACAAAATATCACGCCTATAATTTGATCATAAATACCATTAAATCTTTCCATTCCGATTATTTGCAAATATCTCCCAACAAGATTAAAAAGTTATATATAATTTCATTCCACAAGTGTATTATATCAGCTATTATTATTTTAGATATTTATTATTTTCTTTCTTCCGTCCTATATATCTCGGTTCGTATCGCGGATTCCATCATACATTTTTCAATATCGCCACTTGCTAGCCTTGTATCCCATTAACCAGAGTTATTAACATATTACAAGGTCTAAGAATAACAAAGAGGTCAACTGTATAATAATCCCAATGTCAACATTGTCAACAACAGTTTGACACAGTCGGAAATAAGAAGAACAATTTCTTATGAATGTATCTATTCATAAAAATAGTATAAAGATGTAGTTAACAGAATATAAATAAAAAACAATAAGAGGGTTAGTAAAAATTTGCCATCCATAATTTCAAAGTCATTAAGCAGAGATTTATGATAACCAGGTAATAATCCTAAAGTGATGGTTACCGACAGCAATACAGAAAGTGATGATACAAAGGGTTGTACAGCAATATCTATATAAGGTAAAATTCTTGTAAACTTAACATCCATAAACAAATATTATACAAAATCAGCTTAACAGGGATAAAACAATAGAAGGTTGTCACACATAAACATCAAATAAAGACAAACTCAATTAATATAAACATTAGAGTCAAATATTGGTCAAAATAAATAAAATATTAATAAAAAAGATTATAAAAGAAAAAAAAAAACTAACAAAATAAGAAAAAAGTTTGAATAAAAAAATAAAAAAAATAGATTAAAATAAGGTACATAAAAAATAAATAAAAAATTAAATTATAAAAAAAATAAATAAAAAAAATGTTAATATAATAAAAAAAGTAAGAATAAAAAATAAAAAAATAAAAAATCTAAAAAATAAAGTAGTGACCGATGTGTTAAATTAAAAGTTAAAAATTCAATATCATAAAAATATAAAATATGAAATCAACGATAAAAAGTAAATTTTAATTTATTATTTTTTTAATGTATTTAAGGGAGAATTTCATCAAATTTCAACATAACATAAATAAAAAGGTTTCATCATATTTAATTATATTCATTTAAAGAATATAGAAGATTCTATAATCCAAATCCTAATGGCTAATTATATTAAATAAACAAATACTTTTACAATTATACTCATTTCGAGATTCTTTTACCTCTATCTAGCTGTACTGGATATAGTTATCATCCATTTAATCTCGAGCAGAAGATTATACCTCACTAAATAATAGATTATATCTACAAATTAGAAGAACGACAACATCTCTTGCTTGATTCAAAAGCGTCTCCAGCTTTGCCTGCTGGTCAAAAGTGACATTTTCAATAGGTATTAACTGGCAGATTCCTTATAGCATGTTTGTTGAACACACTCGATCTCCTTTCGCTACTTCTTCCTTTATGATAAATCCCACCTCAATCCACTTCTCACATTTCTCGTTTAACAGCTCGCGGGATTTTCCGGTGATTGATCTCCATATTTATAATTTCTGCCCAACTGTCATTTCATATAACAATACATCTTTTTTCCACTCAAATTTGCTATTTATCGTGACCAACATTTGACCTTTAAACAGATGATGATTAAAATAATCGGGGTGTGCTGATAAAAAGTGTATGGTTAGGACAACCTTCTATTGTTTTATCCCTGTTAAGCTGATTTTGTATAATATTTGTTTATGGATGTTAAGTTTACAAGAATTTTACCTTATATAGATATTGCTGTACAACCCTTTGTATCATCACTTTCTGTATTGCTGTCGGTAACCATCACTTTAGGATTATTACCTGGTTATCATAAATCTCCTGCTTAATGACTTTGAAATTATGGATGGCAAATTTTTACTAACCCTCTTATCGTTTTTTATTTATATTCTGTTAACTACATCTTTATACTATTTTTATGAATAGATACATTCATAAGAAATTGTTCTTCTTATTTCCGACTGTGTCAAACTGTTGTTGACAATCTTGACATTGGGATTATTATACTCTTGACCTCTTTGTTATTCTTAGACCTTGTAATATTGTTAATAACTCTGGTTAATGGGATACAAGGCTAGCAAGTGGCGATATTGAAAAATGTATGATGGAATCCGCGATACGAACCGAGATATATAGGACGGAAGAATGAAAATAATAAATATCTAAAATAATAATAGCTGATATAATACACTTGTGGAATGAAATTATATATAACTTTTTAATCTTGTTGGGAGATATTTGCAAATAATCGGAATGGAAAGATTTAATGGTATTTATGATCAAATTATAGGCGTGATATTTTGTTGTTTTTGTTTCGTTACAACAATGTAATGAGTATTGAGTAGGTGTAGGTAAAATAGTATTTTATATTAATATTCTATCTATATTTTGCATCCAGTATTCATTTATTAGTTTTCTATGTTAAGCAGGTTGGAATAATAAGAATAATATCTCAAATATTAGTATTATTCTGTATGTTACAAATTTTGATGCTAAGTTTTATGATAATTGTTAGCTAATCAATGACGAGAAAATGTGTTATGTTTAACAGGTCTAAGGAAACCGGTTTACATATTGTGTACACATTTTAAGGGCGGTTTTTCTTCTCAAAGCATTGGGTTTTTAAGTAATTTAATGTCAGGAAGTTAATGTCAGGAAGTTAATGTTATATACATCATTATAAATTTGAGACCAGATATGATAGGAAATATAACTATGAAATTGAATAATATGTTCAAGAATTATTTTAACTGATGCCTTGTTACTATTAGCTGTTATTAGCTGGTTTTTAGTTGTTACTTTCTGTTTTATTTGTTGTGATATGTTAAAGATATTTTATTTTATATTTATATATTTATTCAATATTTTAAAATGAAGATATTTGATCAATATTTTCAACATCACCTAAGTATAAAAGCTATACTCATGAATTAGATGGAGATGATCGCAAACTAGGATTTATTATGACGACTTTTCATACTAGAATCCTGAATTACCGTCGGAAACATGTGTCTACCTATTTTAATGTAAATTACCAGAATTGAGAAAGAAGATTAACTTCAATAAATTAATTAATAAGTAAAATAATTGAAATTAATAAACAATTAAATATTAATAAATTAATTAAAATTAATAAGCAAAATTATCTAAAAAACAAACAAAAAATATTATAATAAATACGACAAAATTTCTACAAGCTCTATGCAAGTCTTTTTTATGAAATCTTTATTAGCCATTTGTTGAAAGGAAATAACCTTAGAATCAATTTAACAAGTTCTGGGGCGGAAAGAAAAATCTGTATTTGAAAATATTTTCCCACATCTGAGAATCATTAACTTGTGAGATTTGTTTCATTGGACGTTGTTTTAATTTCTTTACTAGTTTTACAATCATAGGATACATATTTCCCTAAAATGATCGGACATGTTTGTCTTAGTTAACAATCTTTAAATACTTTGGGTGTATGACCTTTCTCACGTACATAGGAATCACAGTTGAATATTAATTGCTCATAATGAGGAAAAAAGTCACGTGATCAGTATTGTTACATGGGGGATGTCGGGGATGGACGAAAGGTGAGCTACATTTTCTCACGTGGGTGTGCGACCTTTCTCACGTACATAGAAAGCCCAGTTTAATATTAATTGCTCATAATGAGGAAAAGGTCGCGTGATCAGCACCAAATGAATATAAATTGAAAGCCCCTTATCATTGTTATTGATCTTTCAAATCAAAACGAATCAATAAAAACTGTTTCTATTGATGTGAGAATTTCAACAGAACTGAGGATACCAAGTCATGAAAATACCCAAGCTTTTTGTCTCCTCATACATGATCGTTTAGAATAACCCTTTAAACGGACTTGTACAACAAGTTGATTAACATTAGGAAAATGATGAAAGATATTGTTTCAGTTGATGTGCTAGGCTTCTTTGATAATATTACTAATTTCATTCTAAAGGAAATAAGAATAGTATTTAAACAAGATCCTAACTTGAATAATAGTTTTGTAATGGAACCACCATATGATTTCACTTTACTAAATACAAAATCTCGAAAGACTGCAATTTGGTTAAGCAATAAACATCATAACATCGTCAACATCGTCAGCTCATTAATATTGAGGAAATTGATTGTTCGTCCCTATATAGGTTTAAGGGAAACCGGTTTCCATATTGTGAAACACATATTAAGGGCGGGGTTTGTGCTCTAAACAATGCATACATTATTTTAAAATTTATTCAAGATTTTAAAGGGGAGGTAATAGGCCACCACTTTCAATTCCTCCTAAACACAAAAACGATGTTCATGAATCAAGGTGGATATGATCTTAAAACTATGAAATATGGTGAACACTTTACATTCTGTAATCCCGAGTTGACACCAGCAACATGCGCCTGCCACTTCTATGCAAATCGTCGGGATGGAGCCAGAAAATGAATTTCAATATATAATGAAATATGTTTAGAATCCCAAAATAAATGAATAAATATATTATTGTGTTACAAATTAAACAAAGTCTTTTCGGAGCATGGAGAATGGACTAATTGCGGGATCGTGATTTCAACCCCTATTATGGCACGTGTTAGAGCTAGCCTTGGGCATTGGCGTAACGTTTATGATCTTATCAATGAGCGCGCGCCTTGAGGCTTGTGTCTTTTATTGCGGTCGGGAGCTGTAACAGGTGCACAGGTTTGGGTACCCCTTGTGCGAGTCCCTTTTCTGACATCTTGTGATCAATATGGTTACATGGGGATGTGGTGGATGGGTGGAAGGTGAGCGTCATTTTCTCACGTGGGTGTGTGGCCTACATAAAAAGCCTAGTTGAATATTATCTACTCATAATGAGGAAAAGTTTCTAACAAATTTAGCATTTGTCTAAAACTTCTTAAAGGGGATGATTGCGAGGAAGGGATGGTCGTGGAGAAGCATGATCCCCCATATGGAGGGGGATTACTGTGAGAAGTTCCTGTGAAGGAACTTTAGTTCGAACTGAAAGACCACTGGATCAGCAACATCAGCAACAAACAAACATCAATAATCAACCAAACAACAAAACAGCTCTACAGTTAAACAACTAGAAACCAGCTAATAACAACTAATCAGTTAAACAACAAAAAACAGTTATACAACAACTAATCAGTTAAACAACAAGCAAAAAACAACAGTTAAACAGCTAAACAACAAACACCTAATATCAACTAATCAGCTAAACAACAAACAGCTAATAACAAGTAATCAGTTAAACAACAAGGAATAAACAACAGTTAAACATCAAGAAACATCAGTTAAACAGCAATAACAACATCAATAAACAACTATATCCAAGAAACAACTAGATCATCAAGAAACAACTACATCATCAAGAAACAACTATATCATCAAGAAACAACTACATCATCAAGAAACAGCAGTTAAACAACAAAACATCATGAATAACAACCACGTGTGTAATGAAATCACCAATTTCCTCAAAGAAAATGGTGATTTCATTTTTGAGGATCATCGGCAGTCCCTGGAGATGATTTTCTCCAAACTTCAAAGGATGGACAGAGTCGGTGAGAGAGAATCTAAATATGGTGTACATATGGTATCATGTCCCTGGGCCGACGATGACGTAAGAGAGGGCCCGGATACTTGTCAATGTCACCAGGCACCATACCTTAGAATTAAAGCTATTGATTTAATAAACAAATACAATAAACTTAACCTTAAATTTAAAGAAATAAATAATTTAAAAAATCTATAGCTAAATATATATTTGTAAAGCGAAATAAAAAAATAATAAAATAAGAATATATTTGAACTTCAAATTTGTATATTTTTTTGTTTGGGGGATGTGTTTGTTTTCAGCTATTTCTTTTGAATGTTCTTTTGCTATTGGGGTGGGTGTGTGCTTTCAGCTGTTTCTTTTCAGTTAAAAAATTCTATAATTGTTTTCAATGCCATGCAAACCCCTGTTCAAGGGTGTTCTTGGTTATACTAATTAAGTGACCAAAGTGATCACATGTGAACGTGTAAACATCCTGTGACGTAAACAGCCCGTGACATTTTCTAGTGCTTATGCTAAGTAAAAGGTCACTGATCCACTAAAAGGGTCGCTAACAACTACCTGTTGCCACCCTGATCACACCATATTAGCATATAGAATTCCCTCCCGTCGTATTTTTTAAATCTAAGTAACGGTCACCCGCCGTACTCCAGGAAACACCACCTGCCAACTCTCATAATCCATTTCCCTAATTAATTTTACTAATTTGGGGACAATATTTAGAACTCTTTCATATATTTTAACTTAAGAGTTAAACTAATGTTTTCATATTTAGTGTATAAAAAAAAACCTTTTACAAAATTCCAAATAAACATGAGCTAAATTCTAATTTACATATTCTTTTTG
>JBAMCF010000611.1:0-149328 GCA_037075285.1 Drosophila lutescens
GCAGAGGGTATTATAATTTTGGTCAGAAGTTTGAAACGCAGTGAAGGAGACGTTTCCGACCCCATAAAGTATATATATTCTTGATCAGGATCAATAGGGGAGTCGATATAGCCATGTCCGTCTGTCCGTCTGTATGTCTGGTATGGTAAAAGCGCGTGCCGATCGAACGTCTATATCTAGTTAAAAGCTGTGAAAATATCCATTTTTTTCTATTTGTACATGACATTTTTGCAGTACTAAAGCTAGTGACATGAAACTATGCAAATCTAATTTATTTATGTATACCTTGCTCAGGGTAATAGTTCTTGCCAATCAGACAACTGTATACTAAAGCTGCCGTTTAGTAATTGAATTGGTTACATATAGGAAATCTTTTTATACCCTTGCAGAGGGTATTATAATTTTGGTCAGAAGTTTGTAACGCAGTGAAGGAGACGTTTTCGACCCCATAAAGTATATATATTCTTGATCAGGATCAATAGGGGAGTCGATATAGCCATGTCCGTCTGTCCGTCTGTTTCAATACCGTTTGCGAGCTCAGTTTAAAAGCTAGCGACTTAAATTTTTCACAGTCGTCCTAAAACATGTGTACGCAGATCAAGTTTGAAAACCGACCCGATCGGACGTCTATATCCTATAGCTCCCATGGGAACAATCGGATATAGCTTTCACAAAATGAAGATATTTCGCTTAGTGTAAGAGCTTTTGACATGAATCTTATTCTTTTACGCATACCTTGATCAGGGTAAAAGCGCGTGCCGATCGGACGTCTATATCTTATAGCTCCCATAGGAACAATAGGGTGAAATCGGTCAACATTTGACGTTTTTCAGGATATTTCGCGCAGAATATAAGCTATTCCCATGAAACTTTCCGAATCGTATTATTTTATGCACATCTTGGTCAGGGTAAAAGCGCGTGCCGATCGAACGTCTATATCTAGTTAAAAGCTGTGAAAATATCCATTTTTATACCCGTTACTCGTAGAGTAAAGGGGTATATTGTATTCGTGCAAAAGTATGTAACAGCTAGAAGGAAGCGTTTCCGACCCCATAAAGTATATATATTCTTGATCAGGATCACTAGCCGAGTCGATCTAGCCATGTCCGTCTGTCCGTCTGTCTGTCTGTCTGTCCGTCTGTCTGTCTGTCTGTATGAACGCTGAGATCTCGGAAACTATAAAAGCTAGAAGATTGGCGTTTTGCATGCAGATTCTAGGAGTTCCTACGCAGCGCAAGTTTGTTTCAAAAGGGTGCCACGCCCTCTCTAACGCCCACAATCGCTTATATACGATTTTAAAAATTTCAATATTTCGGAAAAGTAAAAATGCAGTTTTATTGTGTTTATCAATACCTATCGAAATGTAGAAGACACTTTTCAAATCGGACCATTCATTAAAAAGTTATACGCAATCAAAATTGTTTATATATCTATCTCCCTCGCACTCCCTTTAGCCCCAATAGATAGTCGGGACACCAACCCGAGTACAGCGTTCGCACTCCCTTTAGCTGAGTGACGGGTATTAGATAGTCGGGACACCAACCCGACTATAGCGTTCTCTCTTGTTTTCTATTTTTACATGACATTTTTGCTGTACTAAAGCTACTGACATGAAACTATGCAAATCTAATTTATTTATGGATACCTTGCTCAGGGTAATAGTTCTTGCCAATCAGACAACTGTATACTAAAGCTGCCGTTTAGTAATTGAATTGGTTACATATAGGAAATCTTTTTATACCCTTGCAGAGGGTATTATAATTTTGGTCAGAAGTTTGAAACGCAGTGAAGGAGACGTTTCCGACCCCATAAAGTATATATATTCTTGATCAGGATCAATAGGGGAGTCGATATAGCCATGTCCGTCTGTCCGTCTGTATGTCTGTTTCAATACCGTTTGCGAGCTCAGTTTAAAAGCTAGCGACTTAAATTTTTCACAGTCGTCCTAAAACATGTGTACGCAGATCAAGTTTGAAAACCGACCCGATCGGACGTCTATATCCTATAGCTCCCATAGGAACAATCGGATATAGCTTTCACAAAATGAAGATATTTCGCTCAGTGTAAGAGCTTTTGACATGAATCTTTCCAAATCGTATTTTTTTTGTGCATACCTTGATCAGGGTAAAAGCGCGTGCCGATCGGACGTCTATATCCTATAGCTCCCATAGGAACAATCGGATATAGCTTTCATAAAATGAAGATATTTCGCTTAGTGTAAGAGCTATTGACAAGAATCTTTCCAAATCGTATTTTTTTGTGCATACCTTGGTCAGGGTAAAAGCGCGTACCGAGCGGACGTCTATATCCTATAGCTCCCATAGGAACAATAGGGAGAAAAACTAAAATATTTAATTTTTTGAATTATGAAATATTTTGTTTATTAATTGATGTTGCTATTGTAGTCAAATTTTAATTCGTGAAATCTGCAAGGGTATTAAAACTTCGGCTTGCCGAAGTTAGCTTCCGTCCTCGTTTTGCATAAAAAAACCCCGCCCCCTGGGAAGCGTTTATTTTTATTTTTTAACTTTAAATATTTATTTTGTAAGCCGAAAGTCAAAATTTTTAGGTGAAAAACGCATTTTTGACTTTGGAATATCGAAAAAATTCTCAAAAATAAAAATTTAAAAAAAGGGCTTCCAAGGGGCGGGATTTATTAATTCTTAAGCGAAATGTAAAAACAAAATGGAAATCCGATCATTTTTAGCGGAGGTACAGCCTTTATATAATAGTGTTCCAGCCATCGCTTTGCCACCGATACATTAGCCGATAGTTTCGACTATAAAAAATTAGTGGATGTTATTTAAATGACACTTATTAATATACAAAAGGTTTGAATTAAATCCATCCAACCAGTTTTTATAGAAAAAATCGCAAAGTTAGTCGATTTTTTGGTGCCAAAGACCTCACCCCCTTAACACCGTGTTTATTTACTTGTACATGTAAAAAGAGTTTTAGGCAAATCAAAAATGTGAAAAAATACTTTTGGCTATCAACTTGTAGAGTTAGGAAAGCATGTTAAAATAAAATTGAAATTGAATTCGACTCCCGTTGACTTGTAAGAATAAGTATTCAACTGCACTTCCTGTTGGCTGCTTACATATTAGTTTTGTTTTTAGTTTTGTATTAATGTAGATAGCCACACCCCCGGCATGCCCCTCACGATCGGATCTGTACATGTCGTAACCATCACATGCTACCATAGCGTCATTAAGTTGAGGAGCAAACCACGTTTCAGAAACACACAAAACATCTATGTTGGACTTAACAAACAAGTACCTGAACTCTTCAATCTTGTAACCCATTATTTTGTTTGGCGAGAACCCTCAATATTGTACGACTATTCGATTGGGATGCCTCTATGTCAGAAACGTTGAATAGAAAACATAAACACACGCAATTTAAGAAGAATTATGTTGTACCAATAAAAAAACCTAACCATTACAACTTCTCTTACACAAGTATAACTAATCCTAATACATTTCATATTTAAGAGATATATTCTAACGAAAAAGATTTTGGTCATTTGCAGCTTCTCTTAGTTCGCCTTCCTTCTCAACAGATGATTTGTTAAGAGAGAGCGAAACATTCATTTGGAGATCGTAAAGCTTCTGCATACTCTCAACGCACATTACCTCAGCTCCCACGCATTGAGTGACGTGAACAATCCCCCGCCGTGTAAAGACCCAAAAGAGTCGCTTAAGCTTTTTTAAGCGTCTCGCCTCCCTGAAGATCTCGTAATTTTCTCTTGAAAGCTGTTCATTAAGGTAAACAGCAGCCGGCGAATTCATTCCCAGCAGTTGAAGAGTTAGTGGCTGTTTAAATTCTCTTCGGTACGCACCAGCCGCGCGCAGTATTGCGGCTTTATCGCGCACGTGCTCGAATTTAATTATAATGACCGGGTCTACGGTCGGATTTGGCCTTCTCGGTGATATGCGAAAGGCCTCGCGAATCCTCGGCGGCGGCGTAAGTTTCAGATTGAAACACAGTGAGTGAAATAATGATTTTAAGTTTTCATTATCTTGGTAAGGCACTCCATGGACTCTCAGGTCCGCTGCGATGGACTCGTTTGCTTGCGTTGCCACCCGCGCTTCAATCTCTCCAACCCGCCCTCCTAGAGTTTGTGCATCTTGGGTCTCGGCCTCTAGTTGCATCATTCTCTCCTTTAGTTTTTCCACCACTGCGACCTCCTTCTCCAGTTGGTGCACCCGTTGAGTGAGTTCTTCTATTTTTCCACTCATCACGTTAACTTGTTCATGCATTTCTTGTAAAATGCGATCCTCATATTTTTGTATTAAGGCAGATATCGTAGCAGTAATGTTAGCAGTCTGCTCAGCAAATTTCTGCTCTACCAACTCAATCAACGTAGGTGAGAGAGTATCATTTGGACGGTCTTTTTTAAGGTCCGTGGACGTATTTTCGCGCAAGCGTTTTGTTGCTGGAGCCATTTGAGTGTTTTTGTGAGTGCGTGTGCGTGTGAGTTTTTCGGATTCCGTTTTGCTTAGCTCGACGCTTGTTTTGTGTTTGCTTTGGCTGGTACTGGCAAATATAAATTTGGTTATTGCCAATGTATTCTAATGAAAATTCTAATGAATGAGCCAAACAATGTAGTGGAATAACCGCATAAGCGTCCTCACACCTCCCGTTTACTTCGGGGTCGCTAGAGAGGCTGTCGCTGGCGGAGCGACACGATGACGTCTCCTCGTGCGGTCACGTTGATGCGGAATTTGGCGCCATCCATGAATCGGAAATACCGCACGCGCCGGCGATCCTGCGCCTGCGGAGGGAATTGACCGCCCGGGTGTGAGTGGATTGCTCGCTAGGAGGGTCCAAGGCCAGGTGACAGCAGGAGCGACGACAGCTCCATAGGCGCCCAGCATTCTTCAGCGTTCGTGAAGACTCCGGTTGGCTGCGCCTTGGCGTGGACGGTGGGGTGGCCCGTGCTGGAGTCTCGGGAGGGGTTTGGCCTTGAAGGTTCTCGGCGGCGGCGGGGTCGTGCTCTTCTGGGATCTTCAGATCTGGTGCGGCTAGGGCCTCCCAAGCGTTCCCCTCCAGCATGCCGTCTTCCTCGGCGTCGTTGGTCCCATGGCGAGAACTGAGGCCACTCTCAGGCTCGGACTCCTCTGGAGCTTGGGCGATGTCACCGCCTTAGTCTTCCCAGGCCCGCCTCTGCTGCGGCGTGCTCGACTGGGGCTCGCGGTCGGTTTCTCCAAAAACGTTCGTCGGCTCCGACGTCCGAGTCATGGGTAGACGTTGGGCTCTCAGGGGTGCGTGACCAGGACCAGGAGTGACAGGACGTGTGTGGTCGATGTCCCGATGTCCACCTGTAGTCGGGCCAGGCGGGCAACCGTGGTGGTGGTGGGCTCCTCCTCCTCTTCGTTTTCCGTTCTGGGCTCGAACACCTCCGGGGCCTCACCGCTGACGACAATGCTGGCGTCCGGTGATATAGCCAGGGTCGACACAGAGTCGGTGTTGCCCGGGGGAGTACGACCAGAGGGTCCTTCGGGCGTTCCCATGCCTCGCCACGGGCTGCAAAGGGGGTGGAGTTGGGCTGCGGGTGGATAAGACCGAGCCGTGTCCTTGCGACTCACCGCTCCTGGTAACTGAGCCTTCTCGGTGTTCGACGGGTTGGTACACCCACTCCACTCGATAGGGATCCTCGGGCTCCATATCCATTGTTGAATGTGGTTGTCTCTGAAAGGTGATCAATAGTTAGCCTAGGACTGCGTTACCTAACCTGCCTAGCCTGAGTGCGAAGATTAAATCATTTTTAACTAGCCTATTCGAAACAATTCCCCGCTTAATGGTAGCTTTTGGATTGGTACGCCCCTTACGTCTGCCCTTGTAGAGTTGTGTCGGGCACGTCGTCAAGTGCATGTTGAGGGTCGCTCCTTCTGGGGTCTTCCGTAAAGTCATCGGGTTGTTCTTCGCGCGGATGATACTCCTTCAGATAGCCTACGCCTACTGTCCGCCTCTTCCGGCCGTCTACTTCCTGTAGCCTCACGACATTTGATGACAGGAATTTTACCAGCTTAAACGGCCACGCGTACTTTGGTGCAAGTTTTGCGTTAAAGCTCCACTGGCCTAGGGCAGATTGGGAGGACGGACTGGGACCTGTGAGCCTAGTTAGGGCCGCCACTCGCGTCGCCTCAGGTTGTAGTGCCGACTTTGTTCCTGGGAAGAAATCTGATTGGTTTCTTTTGGCTCTAGGCACTAGAACCCGTGCTTTCTGAGATGCTGGTGTTAATAGCGAGGGAAATCTCGGGCATTAGCTGGTCCCATGTCCGGTGATCCTGATTAACATACTGCGCTATCATCGTCTTAATAGTGCGGCTGGCGCGCTCAGTCGGATTCTGCTGGGGGATAGTCGGGTGCCTCGACTATCAGATACCCGTTACTCAGGTAAAGGGAGTGCGAGGGAGATGGAGATAGAAACTTTGATCACGCATAACTTTTTAACGAATGGTCCGATTTGAAAAATTTCTTCTACATTTCGATAGGTATTGTTAAACACAATAAAACTGCATTTTTACTTTTCCGAAATATTGAAATTTTTAAAATCGTATATAAGCGATTGTGGGCGTTAGAGGGGGCGTGACACCTTCTTGAAACAAACTTGCGCTGCGTAGGAACTCCAAGAATCTTCATACCAAATACCAATCCTCTAGCTTTTATATTTTCCGAGATCTCAGCGTTCATACGGACAGACAGACGGACAGACGGCTAGTGACCCTGATTAAGAATATATATACTTTATAGGGTCGGAAACGCTTCCTTCTCCCTGTTACATACTTTTGCACGAATACAATATACCCTTTTATAGTCTAGTCACACTATGTGGGGTAACCTATCGAGTGAGCCAGTAACCCGATTACTCCAAAAAAGTGTTTCCACTGGGTTAACTCCAAATATCGAGTAATGACATCTAGTGTTTGTTGTTTTTGTTGTTTATTTCACTAGGGATGGACCTTCAACGATAGGTAATAAATACAAAATATACCGAAAAAATAAAAAAAAATACTCAGAAATACCAAAGACCCTAAAAGTACTCTACTTTTGCCCACATCTAGTTGCCTATACACAGCCTATGTAAAAAAAACAGGGTTATGTCAATAACCCCATAACTCCATAACTCCACCCTAGTGTAAATAGGCTATTACTCTACGAGTAACGGGTATAATAAAGACGGGACACATAATAAAAGTAAAGAAGCAATTAGGAGTGAAGCAGATGAGCTAAAATATTAGTTTTGATTAGTTTTTAGTACCGGGATAGAAGTTGAAATGCAAATTAAATGATAATGGATGTTATAATTATTACAAAGAACGCGAAAGGGCTCGTGCTGACTAAAATTTGATGTACAACGTGGTAAATTAAGAGGATAATAACGGCAATAATAATATACTCTGGTAGGAAGGTAGCCTTACGTTTTGATCCCAGTTCAAATTACGAAGAGCAAAAAGAAGAAAGTTTTTTTGTTCCGAATCTATACGGTCAATGTGCACTTGGGCTCCAAACCGAAGAACAATATTCCAATATAGGACGGACAAGGGAGGTAAATAGTAATTTGGTTATATAAGGGTCGTCAAATTCTTTTGACCAACGCTTTATAAGCCAAAAAACACTCATAGCTTTGTTGACAGTCAGCATTATGTGGCAGTCTAATTTAAGCTTCGGGTCCAGAAGAACGCCTAAATCATTTACTGAATGAATACGGTCAAGAGGCAAGTTCTGAAGCAAATAACTTATAACCGTTGGAGTAACCCTATGAAAGGTCATTACGTTACATTTCAGGCAGTTCAAATTTAAGAGGTTATACTCACACCATATTTGAACATTATCAATGTCTGATTGTAAGCCGAAACCAGACTCTATATTATTGTATGTCAAACAAAGCTTAACATCATCAGCATACATTAGTACACGAAAGTTTGTTATGATAGAGGGAAGATCGTTAATAAACAGGGTAAACAGCAGAGGGCCCAGATGACTACCCTGGGGCACTCCAGATGTCACGTAATGCGGTAATGAGGGTAATGCGGACATGTTGACGGTCTAGGCGCACCTGTGCGTGCAGGGCCTTGGTGACCTTGGGATCCATCCGCCACAGATATTCGGGTGCGAACTTCTTTGATGTTTCGCCACGAGTCGAGTCGGTTGGCGACCGCTTCGCTGACAAAGCTTCTGGAAGCCCCAGTGTCGATTGTGCCCAGCAGAGTTGCCCCTCGATGGTAACTGTGGCGACGATCCGGCCTCCCGTTAAGCGGAGCGGTGGATCTAGTGGTGGGGACCGCTGTGTGGGTCGCCGCCTGCACCCTGCGTGTGCGAGGACCCCGGCCGTTTCCCGACTGGCGGCAGCAGTCGATGGTACGAGTGCCACGTTTTCCGCAGTCCCAGCAGTATAGGACTGGTAAGTTCTGGCATTCCCGGACGAAATTTCCAGCGACTGCAGTCTCGTGCCACGTCGATGGGGGGTTCGGCCTCCTGGGTTATCATCCAGTTTGATATGGCTGGATTCGGTGTGCCGAAAGGCGGTGTCGCTGCTCGTACGGGCTCTCGTTATGAGATACTCCGGCAGCAGGTTCTCGTAGATTCTTTCGAGCTCCTGGTCGAACAATTAGTTCGCTGCATCATCAGGGCCTTGGGTTCCACGTCCTGGGCTCGTGTGGCGTTGTTCCGGGGGCGGCACGGACAGAAGGGTGTCACATGCGCCGGGCATCGGTGTAGGGTGTAGGTGTAGGGGCCTCCGGATGTATAGCCGCCAATGCTGCGAAGCGTTCCGGAGCGCCGGGCTGTGGTTGGACCCTCCGATGAACGATGCGAGCCGAGGTCGCAGTTCGTCCACTTGGCCGTGGGTGTTCAGACCGAACACCCAGATGAACGGTGCGGCTGGGTGACCGCTTTTTTTGGGCCTTCGGGTGGGCGTCACGTGGATGCCGACGTAGGAGTGGCGAGACTCCTAACGGTTGATGCTCCGGTGTCCACGGTGATCGAGACTAAAGGTTAAGCTATCAAAACAATTAATTAATATTGAAGCGCGCCGACACGCTGAAAATCAACTGAGAATCTGATAAAATCCATTTGGGAATTTAGTTGTTATTATTCCGCAAGTCTTTACCTTCCCTTCCATGACAATGTTACTTAAATTCCTGCATTGTCCCTTGGCCAAGATTATTGGATCTCTACCACATTATTAAGGAAGTGTTTGACATAAGTATTCGACAGACCATAGTTATTATTTATTCAAACTTCAAAGAGTGGACTGTATTTAATCTTTTTATTTGGACTGGTGAAATACTCCAAAGTTTCGGCGCTTAACCTCACGTATAGTGTTCAATGGTTTCAATGTATGTGTGTGTGTTCTTAGGGATGAGCAGTAGAGATACATAGTTATCGCCTACTTAACTTACGATATATCGATACAAAGCATTAAAGGTATTCCCTTTAATAAAGTACTGCGATCTTGGTGATAGGGCGTTTGTAGATTGTATGTGCTGTCCTGACGGTGACCACTCTGACCTTTAGGTCCTGTCCTGGGTGTACTTCCAAGTATCCATTTCGATGGTGGTAGGTTGGGCTCCTTGAGTACAACAAGAGTGCCTACTTCTAAGTTAGTCGTCCCTTCTTGCCACTTGCCGCGTGACTGTAGAGAAGTCAAGTTTCGGTGTGCCATCGCTTTCAAAATCCCTGTACCATGGCTTGAAGTTGATTCCACCGGTCCAATCGATTCATCTGCGTGTCCAGTAAAGAAGGCTCAGGTACCGCTTTATATGGCTGTCCAATCAAAAAATGAGCTGGCGTAAGTTGATCGACAGTGTGATCGCTGACCTGGGCCAGTGGTCGTGAGTTGAGAATAGCTTCGATTTGTGCGAGCAGTGTTGACAATTCTTCAAAGGTTAGGGTTTACCGACCGCACTCCCGATTCCCACAATCCGCCAAAGTGGGGCGCGGAGAGGGGTATGAAATGCCAATTCAAGCCTTCAGTCGAGAAAAAATCAGCCAACTCCTCGTCCTTAGCTTGATCTTGAATTAACTTCCGCATTTCATCCAGCTCTCGTCTTGCACCATGAAACGTTGTTCCATTGTCGGAATACAAATCGGTGGGGGTTTTCCGACGTGCACAAAACCGTTTGAACGCAGCAATGAACGCTTTTGTGGTAAGATCGCTGACGACTTTTAGGTGCATCGCCTTGGTGGCCAAGCAAACAAATATGGCGAACCAAGCTTTGCCGATGCGAGGAGTGCGACCTTTCGTTTCCTTGATAGCGATGGGTCCAGCGTAGTCAAGGCCAGTGTGACGGAAGCAAGGATTTTGTTGGATTCGTGGTATCGGTAAATCAGCCAAGATCTGGTGCTGCGTCAGGCGTCGGTTCATAAAGCAGGATTTACAGCTGAAAACTACTTTACGAGTCAGGTTTCTGGCTCCCAAAATCCAGAAATGCTGAGGAACGTGTGTAAATTAGCCTTGTGAAAATAGCGTCTGATGAGTAGTGCCAGCGGAGATTCCTTTGATACGATAATCGGATGCTTTGCGTTGAACGGCAATACTGATCGGTCGATACGTCCACCGATGCGTAACAATCCAGACTCATCTAAAACGGTGTGAGCCTCAACAACTTTGATTTTCTGGGCAGGCATTGACCATGCTTGACAGCGTCGTAGTCCAATGGAAATGAAGAGATTTGCATGTGTTTTAATAATTTCTCCCGAGCGTACTGCAAGTCCTTAGTTGTCAAGAATCCGCTATGTGAAACAGCTTGTTGCGATGACCTCTGGAGATCCGAGTTTTTGGTAAGACGTGCATTCACCTTGGAGCGCATTTTGCTTATGAACGGAAAACGTAGCTAACAACTCGTAAAAGCTGAATCCAATTCGAAAGTTTATGACTTAAGCCATCGAGAATATCCTGAAGAGTAGCTTCCAGTGAGAAATTGAGTTGCTTGTTGGGCTTTTCTTCACAAAGTGCCTCTACAGGCAGCTTTCGATTCTGCCCTTTTTTGCACAAAGACGGCGATTCCGCTAACCAGTTAGGTCCTGTCCACCATAGAGTATGATCCCGCAATGTGGAGGGGAGCAGACCGCGGGACGCGCAATCCGCTGGGTTGTCCTCCGAACGTACATGGTTCCAGCAGCTTCTGGGATACTCTGTCAATATTTCAGCCGTCCGGTTGCATACGAAGGTGTTCCATCGTCGAGGTGGAGCTGACAGCCAGTGAAGAACGATTTCAGAGTCCGTCCAACAAAAGGTTTCTGAAATCGGGATTGACAAAGACGACTTGACGAGCGTTAGTAGTTTGGCTAGTAGATGAGCTGCTGTGAGTTCCAGTCGCGGTATTGAAATAGCTTTAATAGGAGCTACCCGAATCTTGGCTGCGATTAGCGTGACAAACGTTTTCATCCCTGTTGTAACTCGACTGTATACAACGGCTCCGACTGCTTGTGAAGAGGCATCCGCAAATCCATGCATCTCAATAGTTTGCGAGGGTCTGGCCACGTATCGAGGGATTGGACATTGTGCCCATATTGATAGCTCGCCTGCTAATATGCTCCATCGCCTGGCAATGTTTTCAGTCAAAGGTTCATCCCAGCTTAGAGAACAGAGCCAACATTCTTGAAAGAGTATCTTCATCATAACTGTAGCTGGGGATACAATACCCAATGGATCATATATCTTGGAGAGCTCTGATAGTAAGGTCCGCTTGGTGGGCAATTGTGTGACGATAATTGATCGTGGAGATGTAGAAAATGTGTCCGTATCGGGATCTCAAAGTAGACCCAATATTTTCACATTATTTGATTGAGTGGTGCCTGCTTGGAAAGCGCAATCCTCCTTTGGTAGGGAATCCATAAGTGTTTTGCAATTGGAACTCCACTTTCGCAAGTTGAATTTGGCCTCCGCCAGCAGCCCGACAAGTTACTTCTGCAGATTTATGAGTCTGTCCTCTGTATCCGCACCTGTTGATATATCGTCAACGTATGCATCCGTTAATAGTGAGGAAGCTGCCAGTGGATATCGGTGATGATAGTCTTCTGCCAATTGTTTGAGAACTCTTACTGCCAGAAAAGGTGATGGTGCTAGCCCGTAAGTTACAGTTAGCAGCCGATAGTGCTGAAGCGGGTCCTTCTCATTCTCTCGCCAAAAAATCCATTGATAATCAGAATGTTCGGGAGCTATCTTTATGCCCCGGAACATTTTCTCAATGTCCGTACAAACCACATACCGATATTGTCGGAATCTCAAACAAACTCCGAAGAGATCTCGTTGAATCGGCGGGCCGATGTGTAACCGATCGTTGAGAGAATGGCCAGTGATATCCTTACCGGATCCATCAAATACCACACGACATTTGGTTGTGGAACTTTCCGCTTTGAGGACGGCATGGTGAGCTAGATAAAATCAATTTTTCTCTGGCACGTTGAGCTGGGGTTTATCCAGCACTTCCATGTGCCCCCGTTGTAAAAAATCCTTCATAAATTCACAATATTGATTTTTCAATGCTGGGTTCCGGCGAAATTTGATTTCCAACATTGCAAAACGATTCAAAGCCTGACGCAGAGAAGGGTCCTGAATAGTCGGCATGTCCTTTTTGAACGGGTACTCCACAATGTATACGCCGTCCTGATCTCGTTTGTGGGTGTCGACAAAGAGCTGCTCCAAGGGCTCACATGCATCGATAGTTGCCTGACTGGGCTGAATTTCCATGAATGCACTCACCGCCTCGTCCAAATCGACCTGAGCATGATGCGCTTGTTCCGGTTTTTCAGCTACCTTTTGAAAGTCCCCGGAACCTGCAATTACCCAACCAAAGAACGTGTTAAGTGCGAATAAATTAGGTTTACTTAACAGTTTTCGTTGGCCCGTAAAGAAGCTCCATAACTGGTCCGATCCGATAATGACATCGATGTCTCCAGGGGTGGCGAACGTGGCGTCACCCAAATCTAGTCCTTGTAGGTCTCGCCAATTTTGTATTTGTACCTCTTCGGCTGGTACAGATGCAGTTAAAGAACTCATAATTAGAACTATAATCTCCTGGACGTCCTGCGAGACTCTTGATTGCAGTTGAACTTTTGCACATCCTCGAGTTGTACCTGCGGCTTGAGAAGAAAGACCCATAACCGAAATGCGCGCGTGGGTACGAGGTGCGCCAATGCGTTGAATGAATGCCTCCGTGGCCAATGTAATGGTTGATCCCGAATCCAAAAGAATTCGCACAGCGTCTGTTTACCACATCTGTCCTCCACATGAGCTAGTATGGTGGGCATCATGGTCTGCGTTCGAGCAAGAAATGCAGTCTCTACGGAAAAGTTCGATATTCCGGCTGGTAGAGCTTCGGTTCTTGTGCCGCTGCTGTCCGATGAGTTATCCGCTGTGGGCTCACGTTCCCCGTGTGATTCTTGATGTACCAATGTATGATGTGATCCTTTGCAGAGCCGACATCTGAATTTCGAAGTGCACTGCCTAGCGACATGGTTGCGACTCAAACAATTAAAGCACAATTTGTGAACCTTTACGAATGATCGACGATCTGGTATTTCCATTAATAGAAATTGAGTGCAGGCCATTATCGAGTGCGGTTCTGTGCAGACAATACATAGTTTTTGTGATGGTTTTGAAGCTTCGCCAGCGACGTGTACGTTGGCGGTGCGCCTCCTGTATGCCTTGGGAGTTGATTGATAAGATTCCAGAGCGTTGCATCTGGAGAACAAAAATTCCAATAAGGTCCCGATCTTTACGTCGTTCGCGCAGCCTTCTTGCCGTTCCGCCCAAGATTGGCGGGTTTCCATATCCAATTTGCCTAGTAGTATGTGGATTAGCCATGGGTCCCGCTGATCACATCCAAGTGCGTGTAATCCTCGAATAGATTCGTCTGATGTATCGGCTAGCTTGCGCAGGGCAGCCACTTCCGAAGCTGCAACGTTGGGTAACGCCAAAAATCCCGAAATAAACGAGCGCCTTATAAGTGGCTTTTTGTCGTACCGATGGACGAGTTTATCCCAGGCTTCCACATAATTCTCCTCGGTGACGGCAAAGTGTTTCACCAAGTTGAGAGCATCTCCATCCAAATAAGACTTCAAGTAGTGGAATTTCTGGCAGCTTGTTAGGTTTTCTTGTCGATCCACCGATCCCAGAAAGAGAACACAAAATTGAGGCCAATCTTCGTAGTTGCCTCGAAAAGTTGGAATCTTGATCTTTTCAAACCTCAAGTCCGTGTATGTATGGGATTCCCGAACCTGCTCCAAGAACTGTGTCTGCGAAGCCACCAGCTGGGCCTCAAGGTAGCCAGTCGTTCAAGTGGGTCCTCCCCGTTGGCGATTTCTGCTATGGCATCTGGTATCAAAGCGTGCAATTCGTAGTACTTGGTTTCGTACTCGTGTAGATCGTCGGGATCGGCCAAATCCTCATCTTCAAAGAGGGAGTAAGTTTCCGCAGACAGCTTTATAAGTTGATCGAACGTGTCCATGATACGGCGAAGATGATGTTCCAAAGTGTCCAAAGCTGTTACGGTCGATATGAATTCCGAGGCCCGACCATGTGCGCGTGTGATTTGCGCCTTGCAAAACCCAAGTTGTGTGTTCACTGCTTGCAGCGACATTTCAATGTTTGAGGTTAAGCCCGATTTCACCAAGATGTGAAGTTTAGAAACGAGAATTTTACCACTAATTAGTTAGAAAACTAAACGAGACGATAGATCCGACTCGAAGGACCAAAATGTTCGCGAATAAGACAAAGAGAGGTCTGTATTTAATCTTTTTATTTGGACTGGTAAATTACTCCAAAGTTTCGGCGCTTAACCTCACGTGTAATGTTCAATGGTTTCAATGTATGTGTGTGTGTTCTTAGGGATGAGCAGTAGAGAGTTATCGCCTACTTAACTTACGATATATCGATACAAAGCATTAAAGGTATTCCCTATTCCTAAGCGGGAAATATCGAATGAAAATATAACAACAAGTTTGCAACTACTGCACTAATTCTGAAACAGACCTATACAAATACCGCACTCATGCCAATCAGAGAGCTTCTTTCAAAGACAAATGAATTGATACACGAATGGTACTCCTAATGAACGATCATCGATCTCCGGACGGTGTCAGATGGGGAAGCCCTCGGTTGGGGCTGGTCTGTCCTCTGTCCACGACCCATGTATGGGTGCCTTCGCTGCACCGTGCGGCGGCACGATCCGGTTTGTCGCTGGGTGGCACTAGATAAGTGTTGTTGCTACCGCGTTGAATAATGTGATCTGAATATCATCGGCTTCCAACTGCCGGTGTCCAATTGTAAACACATGTTGGTGGTTGCGTAATCACGCAAGCCGAGGTTATGTTCTCCGCTGGGCCCCTTTCACCAAGAATTTGGGCAAATTGGAGCTGATGCAATTGGGATTTAGCTGGCCTAAGACGTTCAGACTTTAACCGGCCTAAAGGCTCCCTTAGTGGGGTCTACGGGCATACGTCTGACGTCACGCCTTTCCTTGCGAATCCCTAAGAAAAGTCGGTTAGATTGGGAAATCCACAAATTCTGTATTTGTTTACCTTGCACTCACTCTCACAAATTCACTTGTTAATAAGTTCCTAAGGTTCTCCCTAAGCGGTGAATTAATACTAGGTGTCAAATTTGTTTAAGTGGGCTGATATAATTGCAAGTTTGCTAATTGACTTTTAATAGAGGTTTCAATAGTCTTCGCTAGGTAAGAGGTTAGTTGTTCAACTAGTTGTGCCTGCTGTGAGCTTATGGTAGACTATATATAGTTCTCTACTTGAGTACTTAACGTCATACCGGACGTGGCTGGTGGCTCGGTTAGGATTCTATCTAAATGTCGTCTTTGTGTATTTCTAGTTGTCATTCCTGTTGAAGGCTAGGTTTTGCATTTCGAACTAATAATTCGACTAAGTGTGCCTCGGAAACTCCATTCTGAAGTCTGTCTACCAGACGTTCAATAGTTTCCTGGAAATCTTCAAAGGATTCGTTTTCGCCTTGTTTACGATTTCTAATTCCCTCCCAAATGTCGTAGTCTGTCTCAATGTCTTCGAATCTTTTTCTAAATCAAAACAAAATTTATTCCAATTGAAATTCCGATTGTTGCGATGGAATTTCCAATACCAAACACTGGCTTTTCCCGAAAACAAAAGATGCAAATGGTCACACAGTAATGCGTAATCATTGCCTAGATTCTGGTTGGTAAGTGAGCCTATCCTGTACAAAAACTCGTCCATCATGAGGCTGGTTTTGCTGCCGTCAAACTTTAATCCCCTTTTTGGATAATTCCTGACACCTTTTCTGGGCTGACATAAGAGCTTTTATTGCTTCTGCTTAAACCTATTTTTTCGAAATTATCACCTGAATTGTTTGGGTGGTGCTGTTAGAGGGTCAAACAAAAGAATGAGAGCGATCTCATCCGATCGCTGTTCCATCTGGTCACGCTTTTGCGCTTTACAGCACGCTTGCCCCTAACAGCCCGAAGGGTTGCTCTTAAGAGCAAGTTTGCACTTAATAGCACGCTTGCGCCTAACAGCACAATTCGGCTCGTTCACGGGTGATTCCGATAACTTATCGATACTATCGGCATTCGCCCCGACTGGCCAGCTGACCGATCGGGCTGATCCAAAACTGGCAACTAGGATAACATAGATTTTTAAGCTTAAACGAGAACTTAAAAATATGGTGTGCCTTCAATGGCGGAGATGCTGGATGGTGCCTTTAATGGCTTTGATGCTGGTTGGTGCCTTCAATGGCAGAGATAGATGGCTAAAGGGAAAAATGAGAGGCTACCTCACATATTTTAATATTCATGGAAAATTGAATTTATGGTGGATTTTTAAAGTTAGGATTTTTCCACTTTTTTCGTTCGACAGTGTCTAAATTTAAGTTTTATCCCAGGCCGACTATCAGATACCGAAAAATTTCTTCTACATTTTGATAGGTATTGATAAACACCAGAAAACTGCATTTCTACTTTTTCGAAATCTTTAAAGCGCCAGACACCTTTTAATCCGCATAGCTCTGCATATTGTCCCTACTCCATCTTGGGACCTCGTTTTTTAATGTCACACAAAGAGCAGAACACCCGATAAACTGATCCCACATGTCGTTGAATATCCCCAGATGCAAGATATCTAATAAAGATATAATTGGATATACTTCTTGTAAATTATGTTAAAATACATTTAACTCAAGAACAATAGCCTATTTAGCTTCTGGTGGTATTGCGTCTGACCGCGTATCCCGCTTTGACAGCAAATGAATTTCTGTACCATATTTTCAAACTATTAAGTATGACAGGAATCAATGGGCAATTAAAACGAACCATTTAAGATACTTACATCTCTGGCAAACCTTCCGCGTTCTGCTCTTTGACACAAATACGGATTAACCCAATGCTTACGGCGCTGAGATCTAGTTGACTCCTTCTGTACCACATTGAAGGCTATAGCCGCGACGATAACGGCATTACGTAAAAAAATAGAATTTCGGCGATGAATATTATTGTTCATTATTTATTACACAGGACAACAAAATAGACTTTATTAAAAGGTGCAGGCCTATTGGCATTTAAATATGTAAATATAGACGTATATAAGCATATCTGCATACTTGGTTTTCGCGTTTAACGGGTGGTATTTGTGCAATCGCGGTTTGAAAAAATAGCAACATTTAATGTTTTGACTTAATATGTCTTCGAAGGTCTGTGCTCAATTATAGTAAAACCTATACAAAACAAGAGAGAACGCTATAGTCGGGTTGGTGTCCCGACTATCTAATACCCGTCTCTCAGCTAAAGGGAGTGCGAACGCTGTACTCGGGTTGTTGTCCCGACTATCTATTGGGGCTAAAGGGAGTGCGAGGGAGATAGATATATAAACAATTTTGATTGCGTATAACTTTTTAATGAATGGTCCGATTTGAAAAATGTCTTCTACATTTCGATAGGTATTAATAAACACTATAAAATTGCGCTTACATATTTTTAAAATCTTAAAAGATGTGGCCTCCAGACACATTTGAAAATCGTTTATGGCGATTGTGGGCGTTAGGGGGGGCGTGGCACCTCGATGAAACAAACTTGCGCTGCGTAGGAAGCCCAAGAATATGTGTGTGAAATCTCAACCTTCTAGCTTTTATAGTTTCCGAGATCTCAGCGTTCATACAGACAGACAGACGGACAGACGGACAGACGGACAGACGGACATGGCTAGATCGACTCGGCTAGTGATCCTGATCAAGAATATATATACTTTATGGGGTCGGAAACGCTTCCTTCTAGCTGTTACATACTTTTGCACGAATACAATATACCCTTTTACTCTACGAGTAACGGGTATAAAAACTGCTTAGATCCCCTTCTAAATAATTGCATTTAAGGTTCCATCATAATTTGAGTCAATCAAAGCCCATAAGGCATTTGCGTAGAAACAGACAGACGGACATGGCTAGATCCACTCGTCTAGTGATGAAACGTCTCCTTCACTGCGTTGCAAACTTCTGACTGAAATCATAATACCCTCTGCAAGGGTATAATGGCAGCTGCAAAATTTCACGACAAAAACATTTGTTAACCTTTTCGTCGGAGAGTACTCACTTTGTTAGATTCGTCTCCAAAAACTGTTTGAAATGTGACCTTCTGTCAATATTTGTGGAACGTGTGTATCTTGTTATTTTCTTACTAGTACAAATTATATAATACGAATTTTTTTTGCAATTGTATAATCTCGGAAACTATATTACTTCCGATTGAATAAAATATTAGGCCACTTTTAATTACTATTCTTCTCGGCTAGCACTTCTTAAGAAAGATTGAATGTTTGAATATGAGAGGAACGTATGTAACGAAGTTTTTGATAGTTGTTTCACAGAGCAAGCTGTGAAATTCGCTGTGACAGATTTATTGCAAAAAATGGCTACCGAGGACTTAAAAAGAAAACAAATATAAAAGTATTGGAGAAATCTTATAAAACTTTTAGTATACTTTATTACATTTGCAAGTTTTGAGCACGGAATAGAGTCTATTCCCAAGGAAGTTTTTCTGCTTCAGAGTTTACAAAGTCTTTTAGTGTGTTTCTTATATATTTTGTATAGGGGCGGTTCTTTTATAAACCAACCGGATTTGGCCAAAAATATTTTTTCACATTTTTGATTTGCCTGAAACTTTTTTTACATGTACTTTTCGGAAAATAAGTAAGCACGTATATTAGGACGTATTTAGTTAGCCAAAAAAAACCTTAAATTAGAAAAAGGACCCTCTCATTAAAAAATCTTTCACCGGTTGTAGTAATCCGAATGAATTTGTGTCTTTTGCAATAATTTCTATTAAACGCCTTCTTTTGAAATACAATAAAAAAATAAGTGGTTAATTTCTTAAATATAGAAACAAATTAAGATTTTAAACATAGTTAGTGATTTTTGGCGACCTGTGTTACTATTGAAAACGTTTTTAGCGGACTCGAGGTCAGTTTACTTAACGTTGAGTTATTTTTATTTCTATAACTCAACGGTCTAGCATTTCAACACACTGCACTCGGTGAGGAGTGAACCTCGGACTTTCTGGGATCTGCAGATTTCGGTAGGGCGTCACCGCTACCTCATCAGCCAGAGAAGAGGATGTGAGCTGAGCGTCGAAACTTCTATTTATATCACATCTAGGAATCTTTAATTAAGCATTACATACTTCTGAGCTGTAACATACTTCAAAGCTTCGTCGCTTAAACTTCTAATGTGTGTGAAAACTATAGTCGTTTTTTGTCTGTTTGGAAACAATCTGTTTCCCAATTTCAGACGTGAATTTGTTAAATTCGAACGTACGCATTTCTTATGCATTTGCATTATGCGATTGTTATCGGGTGTGTCTCCCTTTTTGTTAGTTAGTGATATATTTTAGCATTGCCCCAAAAAAAAAACAATTTTTTTCTTTTAATATATTTGCCAGATAGCTAGTTACAATCGATTTATGAGTAAATTTTTGGTTTTTTAAACATCGAATTTTTTTTAAAAAGCTTTCGGTTTTTTTTATGAACGCACGTCCCAGCATGTAGTGCATCTCGATCGCACTTATTAGATATAATAATTATGTATTTTATTAAACGTTTATAAAGTGCATATCGATCGCTCTTATTAGATATAATTATTATGTATTTTATTAATCGTTTATAAATATATTTTTTATTAATTTTGATAAACTTTATTTTATAGAAATAAATAATTATAAATATTTTGGTAAAACTATTTAATGTTAATCAAAGCAAAAAATGTAAATGATATGATCAGTTCTGTATGTCCAATATCATAAAGAGATGAGAATCATACGTAAAAGCTTAAAAGTAACGGCTTATCTCTCTTCCCTCATTTATAATCTAAAGAAGTGTAGATAAGGGCGACTCTAACCCTTTTTGCAGTCAGTCAGCTTCAAACCGCAGATCACGCGAGTTATGCATCAACCGTTCAAATATACCTAGACGTTAAAAGAACATTTATTCTTTAATCTACAAGTACGCGTGTTTAGTACAACAATTTTTTTTAAATAGGGGAGAGGTCTGTAGGTTGGTACACGTTTTGTTTTCGATCTGCCATTTCGACATTCACTTATGAAACTTCACGCATTAGGTACTGATCGAAAGGTTAGTCTAATATTTCTTTTCCTTATTGAAAGCTAAAAAAATATTTTTTTTAAAAGTACCAAAAAACGACAGTTTGAAAAAGAGGTCTGTAAGTTGGGACACTTTTAAAAGTCAATAAAACTCATACTATTGTATATGTACTTCAAACTTTTAGAAACTATTTATTTATGATAATTTAATCAATTTTAGTTCGTTTTAACTTATTTTCTGTCCATTTTTAATAAACTTAGACCAGTGGTGGCCAGCAAAAGCAGCACACATACAATAAAAACACGCATTGCGTTTGTGTAAGCGCTTGCAAGCACGAAGCTGGCTGTGTGCATGACGCTTTTCTGCTTTACAGTGTACGTGGGCGCCGAAACGCTAGCAGCGCTGCGGCAGAGAAATTGCCTATCCCGCGTCCTGCGCTCTGCCTCTGCTGGCCACCACTGACTTAGACCAAATAGCAGTTAAAACTAAAAGGCTCTTTGAACGATCACATTTCCCCAAATTTCAAAGAAATGTACTATGCAGAAATCGACCTCTGTCGGGCTGAGGCCTTTTTGTATCAAAACGTGTGTCTCAACTTACACGCTCAAAGTGTCCCAACTTACACAAAATGGGTTGTTTCGGAAAAAAAATTAATAATTAATAATTAATTTTTAATATTTGATAAGCATTTTATTACCTATGTTTTAAGCATTTTACCAAATAAATTTAAGTCCGTTATTAATATTTTATGGAATTTTGAAAAAAGTGGTTAAAAACTTTTTTGGTGAAAAATGGTACACGAGTGTCAAAGCTTAAATCTTGCTTAAGCCTGGCTTCTAATGTTATACCCAAAAGTTTTGTTACTAAAAAATACTATAAAAAAAAAATTGCTTTAGTGGAAAAGTTTTGAGAAAATGGGGTGTCTCAACTTACAGACCGTCCCAACAAACAGACCTCTCCCCTATGTATTTCACCTTACAATTTTAAATACATTTTTTTTATTATTAAATGAAGGGTTAAATGAATAATTGTAATTTTTTATTAGATTAAACAATTTCTTTTTTATGTTTTGTCATTCAGAAATTGTCAACATTTTATGTAAACCGATTGTCGGGAGCAGACAAATCTTTACAGCCAAATTAAAATTAAAATGTAAACAATCGATTGTTATCTATTGCACTGTAAACTCCAGATGCCAGCATTAATTGCTCTCTCACTCTCTCACTCTATCGCTCTCTTGTCGTTGTTCTTTTTCTTCGTCGGCAACATTACTTTTTGTCACTTTAGTTGGTGGCTCGTTGAGCGAAAGAGATATACATTGTCGTTGTCGTTGTTGCCCCGCAATTTAAACCCAAATAAATATATATTATAACGATTAAATATCGTTGTTATTTGAATAAATAAAGCTGCCAAAAAGCTGGCAGCGTCAACATTGGTGACCCCGACGTGATTGTGGTTCTGGAGTTCGTTGAAAAATTGAAATTGGAAATAATTTTGGAGCCCAAGCTTAAAGTGTTGTGCAATAAAGTTTATAACAGCCAGTGGATTTGCCAATAATTGGATCAAATTTGTTCATCAAACGGAGACTCCGTTATTTTGCACGTCTTCTTTAACGCTGTTTTGGAACGGTTCAACTGCAAACACATAGGAACAAACTTCAATCCGTTTGTTGGCGCTTGCACATACAGTCTCCTGAAGAAGTTTTCGTTCAGATAACTTTAAATTCCATTTTTTCTGAATTTTGTTTAACAATTAAAAAAAAAAAATGTCGAATCCTGAATTGCCTCAGCTGCCATCGGTTCCTGAGAAGATCGCCTTTCTGAAACGTAAAACTGAAGTTTCTTTTGATCGACTTAAGGTCATCGGCAGTGAACTAGCTCCTGACAAAATTGGATCAATCAGTGTTGTTGATTTAGATGTCCGCTTGCACCTTATTAATCAAATTAAAACCACTTATAACCGTAATCAAGACTTACTAGAGTCTCTATATTTAAATCAAATTGGACAACCGTGTCGAGATGAATTTGATGAAATGGCGTTACTTCTTGAGTTACGCTTAAGAGGTTACATTCAACAACGGAAAGGTGAACATCAAACGAACTCTACCATGCGCAACGATGATTCGTCAACCTTTATGGTGTGTAATCGCTCTCGTGTTCCCGAACTAAAGTTGCCATCTTTTTCTGGAGGATATACTGAGTATGCAGATTTTATATCGATGCTCTACACAATCTAGATAACGACCCCGAGTTAACCAACATCGAAAAGCTGCAACACTTGCGTTCCTGTCTCCTTAGCCCAGCGCTGGATGCCATACAGTCGTTAGATATATCGTCAGCCAACTATGCAGTGGCTTTAGATCTGCTTAATAAACGGTATTCTAATAAACGTCTTGTTTTCCAGTCTCACATAATGGAGATACTTGGTCTCAAAAGGATGGACTCTTCGGCAGCAAACTTCGGGAGTTTTCGGACAAAATCAACTCACACATGCGGGCTTTGGATTCGTTGGGATCAGCTCAGGAAATTGCTGAGTCCTTCATCATTTACATGCTCTTGCAAAAATTAGATTTTTCCACGCAAACTGGTTGGTTCCATGGACAAAATACCCTCAGCGAAGGAATTTTATGATTTTTTTGAGAATCGATGCAGAAAACTGGAGAGCCTTCAACATGCTATGGGGAATTATGCCTCAAACTCTCAGGTGGGAACAAATAGTAGAAGTAGCTCTATTAATAGTAGAAGATCATTTGTTGCCTACCAGAGTAACAATCTACCATGTGCATTTTGCAATGAGTCTGAGCATCCCATTCATCTATGCCCTAGGTTTGAACAGTTATCTCCCTCCTTGCGACATGCTGAGATAAAAAAGCTGTCTCTGTGCTTCAACTGCTTAAAACGTGGGCACCATACTCGAGCTTGTACAAGCGAAAATTGCCACGTTTGTGGAAATAGGCACGCCTATAACGCCTCCAGTTCTCAGCCAACTACATCTCTAGTCGTTCAAGGTCCAGCTTCTGATATTACGCTATTGGCTACTGCTGTTGTACTCGTAAAAAGCCGATCAGGTTTATTCATTCCATGCAGGGCATTACTTGATTCAGGCTCCCAGCTGCATCTTCTAACCTCTCGTTTCGCACAGCAGTTACAGTTAAAAAGGACTCGCTCAGCTTCTCTGGTCTCGGGACTCGGTGAGACAAGGGTTTTAACTGAAGGATATACCGTCGATATTTGCTTAAAATCTCAGGCATCTGATTATTCGGCGTTCCTATCTGCACTCATCACGTCTACTATCACTGATAATCAACCAAGCATAGCCCTGAACATAAAGGACTGGAATATTCCGGCAAATATCCAACTAGCAGATCCCTTTTTCCACAAGCCTCACCGGATAGACTTACTAATTGGAGCTAGCATGTTTAATGATTTGTTATGTGTTGGGCAGATTAAACTGATCCCTGGGCTACCGCTTCTTCAGAAAACTCGCCTTGGTTGGGTCGCTTCTGGAGGAGGACAAAACCATTTTAACACAACAACTTTGACTGCTTGTTGTGTTTCAAATGGTTAACTAGAGGATCATCTTGATGATGTTGTTCGTCGGTTTTGGGAGTTAGAAAGATCAAATGAGGCAGTTTCCATCCGAACAAAAAAGGAGCTTGAATGCGAAAGGCATTTTGCCAGCACGTTTGTGAGATTAACTACAGGTGAATACTCGGTTAATCTGCCATTTAGTTCCAAATCCATTAACTTAGGCGAGTCATACGCGCAAGCGCATCGTAGATTTTTAAATCTGGAGCACAAACTATTGGGTTGGCAAGAAAGTCATGTCGTTTTATTTAGTAATCGTTTTTAATCTAATTTATTTACGACTAATCGAGCACCAGGGTCACACTTTTTAGTATCGTTATAAAGCTTTTTGTCTTAGGTACTATCGATGAAAATGGTAATTATTCGATGACATTTGTGGAATCTATAGCAAATTAAACAAGGAGGATCAAAGTGAGCATTTCGGCATATTTTGCTTTTTTATTTCCGAAAAGGAAAAAAGCGGTCGAAGCTCGCGAAAAATTGTACAAAGTGTATGGTAAAGATGCCATGAGTTATCGCCAATGTCAGCGCTGGTTTGCCAAATTCAGGCTTGGAGATTTTGGAGTTAAAGACGCCCCACGTTCTGGTCGACCATCGGCCGTTTTTGACGAACAAATTCAGGCTTTGCTGGATGAAAACCGGCGTTATTCAACGCGGAAGATGTCAGAGAAGCTCAGTGTGTCGCATACAACGGTTGAAAACTATTTGAAGAAACTTGGCTACGTAAACAAGCTCGATGTTTGGGTTCCGCATAACTTAAAGGAAATTCACCTAACTAAGCGTATCAATATCTGCCATTCTCTGCTGCAACGGATTAAAAACGATCCTTTTTTGAAGCGGATCATTACTGGCGACGAAAAGTGAAAGAAAAAGATCGTGGACAAAGAAAGATGAGCCAGCCCAAGCCACATCAAAGGCCGATATCCATCAGAGGAAAGTTATGCTGTCTGTTTGGTGGAATTGGAAAGGTGTAGTGCACTTTGAGCTGCTGGGACGGAATGAAACCATCAATTCAGATGTGTACTGTCGCCAGCTATCCAATTTGGAGGAAAAAATTAAAGAAAAGGAGCCGGCACTAGCTAATCGCAAGGGTATAGTCTTTCACCATGACAACGCTAGGCCCCACACATTTTTGGTCACTCGGCAAAAATTAACGGAGCTGAATTGGGAAGTGCTACCACATCCACTTTATAGTCCGGACTTAGCACTTTCAGATTACCATTTGTTTCGCTCTCTTCAAAACTCTTTGAGTGGTAAAAACTTTGATTCAGATGAGGCTGTCGAAAACGACATGACTTTCTTGCCAACCCAATACATCGTCAACCTCACCTTAAAGAGCAGTATTTATCATTCATTCACGAGTATTTGGATCTTAATCATATGTCTCTAGTTGACCCTGTGGATATACATATGTGTCGGTACTTTCTCCCACATCACTGCGTTATCAAGGAGGACAGTTCAACAACCAAACTACGTGTGGTTTTTGACGGATCGGCTGTAGCTTCATCTAGTCAATCCCTTAATGATATGCTGTTGGCAGGCCCAGTTATTCAAGCAAAACTCTTTGACATTTTGATTAGATTTCGTTCATATACAGTTGCTCTTACTGGAGACATCTGCAAGATGTGTCGGTGTGTCCGCATGGGTTGTCATGAGGAGTTGCGAGTTTACAAGCTAGATACAGTAACTTATGGAACAAACCCATCGTCATTTTTGGCTATAAGGACCATGCACCAGCTAGCTAGGGATGAAGGCCCTAACTTTCCAATTGGATCCACTGCCTTGCTTGAAGACTTCTACGTAGATGATTTTATTTCTGGGGGCAACTCAATTTCGGAGGTTATAAAGAAAATGCAACTTCTAAGATTCTTTCTCGTGGGAACTTCAAACTTCGCAAATGGTGTTCTAGTCATGCAGCCGTTTTAAATACTGTAGCTGAGGCTGATAAGGAGCAGTTTCTACAATTTGATGACGGAGGTGATATAACCAAGACACTGGGTCTTGCATGGGATCCCTCTAGTGACAATTTATTATTTTCATTGTTATCGCTACCTCAAAGTACAAAACCCAGTAAGCGTTCCATCCTATCAACTGTGGCCCATTTCTACGGCCCCCTTGGCCTTATCGGACCTGTAATTGCAAAGTGCAAGATTTTTTTGCAGAATCTATGGAAGGCTAAACTGTCTTGGGATGAGAGTCTTCCTTTAAACTTCCAATGAACTTGGATGGATATTAGCAGCAGTTTCGGGAATGTTCGGCGGTTTGCCTTTCCTAGACTAGTATTAGATCCAAAGGGTACAATAGAAGTTCATGGATTTTGTGATGCCAGCATTGAGGCCTATGGAGCTTGCGTGTACATTGTCTCCAAGTCTGTTGAGGCATTGAATCACTAGGAATCAACCTGGTGAACTCATCCTTTCCAACACATTTTACCAAATCGCGCAACACACTGTTAGATTTATTTTTTGTGACCAACATTGGAAAAGTAGTTATTTATGACCAATTGATTGTGCCGTCCTTCTTTAAACATGACCTAATCTTCTTGACGTATAACTTTGACTTGCCAGTTCTTGACAAAACAATAATTTTTAGGGACTTTTAAAATATAGACTTTGACCATCTAGGCTCGGAATTTGACTAGTGCAATTGGATCGACATTTATAGTTTACCATCAGTAGACCAACAAGTGATCTTTTTTCAAAGTAATATCAGCTACCTTTATAACAAATTTGTGCCGGTACGAAGTAAAATCCTTCGGGCATCCGAAAAACCATGGTTTAACTCTGAAATCAAGACAGCCATTAAAAAGCACAACGAGGCATACAACAAGTGGAAACGATACAAGACTTCAGCGCTTCAGCGAAAGAATGTGACAAACCTAATCGATTCGGCCAAATCTAACTTTTACAGTCGCAAGTTTTATAATACAAATTCATCGACCGAAACATGGAAGGTAATAAAAAGGTTAGGAATATCGAGAGCAAAAACTAGCCTTTTAGAAGATATAGATGTAGATGCCTTGAATCGGCAGTTAACGGAATGCAATGTACCTGAAGTCACTGATAATATATACCTGAACCAACAACAAGTACCTGAAAATATATGTGATAATAGATTTAGGTTTGTGTGTGTCAGTCAATGTGATGTCCTTGAATGTATTCTTAAAATTAAATCGAATGCTACCGGATTGGACGATGTTAACCCAAAATTTATAAAGATTTTACTCCCACGAATACTTGTATTTCTCACCCACATTTTTAATACTGCGATCATGACATCCGTGTTTCCAGACAGCTGGAAAGTTGCCAAGATTCACCCAATTCCAAAGAAAAATAAAGAATATAGGCCCATATCAATTCTCCCATACCTGTCCAAAATTTTCGAAAACCTAATGGCGGCACAAATAAATAACTTTATAATAGACAATAAAGTTCTCAATGATAAACAATCTGGCTTTAGAAGACACAGGAGCTGTACTTCCGCCATTTTAACTAATGACTTCGTACCTGAGCAATCGTCGCCAATCAGTTGTATTGTCAAACATTTTATCCTCGTTTGTGTTCCTTAACCGTGGTGTTCCGCAAGGTTCGGTTCTTGGTCCTCTGTTATTTACGTTATATATCAATGACCTTCCTAATTTCATATCTAACTGTGATATTCATATGTACGCTGATGACGTCCAGATGTATGTTACTCGTCCTCTTAATAGAATTCATGAGTGTGTAACTGTCTGTAATAGTGAACTTGTCCGTGTTAGTGAGTGGGCAAAAGGCAATGGCCTAGGCCTGAACGCTGCAAAATCCATGTGTCTGGTCATCCACAAAAGGCAAATTAAAATTGAAAACATACTACCTTTAAGTATTAATAATAGTTTTTTGAAATACGTGGACAATGCACCCAACCTAGGATTTATTTTTAACAGAACACTGTCCTGGAATGACCATATTTCAAGGGCAGTTGGTAAGACCTATGGCACACTAAGATCTCTGTCATCATCAAAACGTTTTCTGCCCACAAACATCCGTCTACTAATTGCAAAAACCTGTATAATTCCACAACTTTTCTATGGATTAGAAGTCTTTGCAAACTGTGACTCATGCAGCCAGAATAAACTTAGAGTAGCTGTGAACAATGTCGCTCGTTTTGTCTTTGATTTACGGAGGGCGGACCATGTTTCTAACTTTACATATAAAATCTTTGACCTAAGCTTAATGGATTGGATAAAACTTAGAGTACTACTTCTCCTACACAAAATTATTATTCATAAAGAACCATCCTACTTATACGAAAAATTACAATTTACAACATCACGAAGGGTAAACAATATCACTTCAGTCAGGCACAGGTCTCTGCTATCAGAAAGACAATTTTTTGTATACTCTATTCGACTATGGAATCAGCTACCTAATAGCATCAAAAATATAAGCAGCGCAACGCATTTTAAATTAAAATTGATTTCACACCTTAAAAGTTAAAATTCTTTAACCCCTTAAAAATGTTTTTTTTTATAATTATGTCAATAACCAAAACTAATAAATTTAAAGCGACCTAAATATTAAATATTTAATATAAGTGCTGTATTAGATAATAAGTTTAAATATGTTTACCATAATTGATACATTTTGTGACTAGCGCATTAATAATAAGCTTGTAGCGTTGGGATGATATATAAAATAAATAAAAAATAACTCACGATTCGTCACTTGATTCGTCACTTGATTCGTCTTGAAGTCAAGAGTAGCCCCGTTAAAAACGATCACCGTCCCAAAGCTGGAATTGTCTGGAGCATTATTGTTGTCTCAACTAATGAGTTCAGTTAAGCAGATTGGATGCTCCAATGGAAGGTACTTTTGTTAGAGTGATTCATCCGTGGTTTTGTCTTGGATTAAAGAGGAACCTTCAAAGTTTAATGTATTTGTCGCCAACCGAGTGGCATCTATTCAGGAACTAACAAGCAGATCCCACAGATCTCAATCCTTCTGACATCCTTTCTAGGGGAGCCACTCCTGATCAGGTTCTGCAATCCAGACTTTGGTTTCATGGTCCAGCCTTTCTTAATCAAAGTGAAGATAATTTGCCTGCCTCTTGTTACCTACAAAAAACATCTACTGAGCTTCGAAAGAACGTATTGTTGGTCAATTCTGCTTTGGATTATACGACGAACTGCCAGTATATAAATTCATTTCCTGTCATGCAACGAGTTCTTGGATACGTCTCAAAATTTATTCGCCGTCGTCGTCATTATGGGCTTCGCGTTTCGGATGTTAAACATGATACTGAAATTCTTATTCGACTTGTTCAGCGTGCCCATATGTGGGATGATATAAAGGAACTGCAAGCTAAAGGAGTTGTAAAAAAAGCTAGCCCAATCGCGTCGCTATTACCATTTCTGGATGATCATGGCACTTTGCGGGTTGGCGGCAGACTTCAAAATTCTACACTTTCATACGACGCTCAACATCCGTGTCATGGGTAGACTCCCGAAGGAACGATTAACAGGATCCCGAGCATTTAAAGTTAGTGGAGTCGACTACTGCGGTCCATTTTACTACAGGTCCTCTGTTCGCAGCACGCCTCCAGTAAAGTGCTACATCTCAGTTTTTATTTGCTTTACAACCAAGGCTGTGCATTTAGAGCTTGTTCAAGACCTAACAACTAGCTCGTTTCTTGGTGCACTAAAGCGATTCATTGCTACGCGAGGCAAGCCTAATCGAATTTGGAGTGATAACGCCACAAACTTTGAAGGCGCAAAAAATGAATTGCAGGAGCTAATTCGATTAGTTTTGAGCGACTCTCATTCTGCTGTTAGCCAATTTGGTCTGGCTGAAAATATTGACTGGCGCTTCATTCCTCCTTGATCGCCCCACTTCGGAGGTTTGTGGGAGGCAGCAGTAAAATCGCCCAAGCATCATTTTTATCGCACAGTTGGAACTTCTTTGCTCAGATTTGAGGAACTGTGGAGTTTAGTGTGTCAGATTTCTGCAGTCATTAATTCTCGGCCTTTAGTTTCGATTTCAGAAAGCCCTAGCGATCTAGACGTTTTGACTCCTGCTCATTTTCTTCTTGGTGGACCTCCTGAGGCACTGTTAGAGCCTGATTTAACTACATTAAGCTATAATCGTTTGGACGGCTGGCAACGTGTGAGCCATCTTCAGCAAATCTTTTGGGCTCGTTGGCGTGAGGTGTGTCTGACCCTGCTGCAGCAACGCTCCAAATGGCGCCTCGCAACTCGACCTCTTCAATTGGATGACCTGGTCCTCGTCAAGGATGACAATCTTCCTCCAATGCGTTGGCCGCTGGCCCGAGTGATCGGCCTTATTCCAGGAAAGGATGGAGTATCTCGCGTGGCAGACCTAAGGACTTCTACCAGCAACAACATTCGAATAGCAGTGAACAAACTTTGCCTTCTGCCTGTAGATGATGCTGTTGAATGGGACTTTTTCAACGGGGGGAGTATGTCGGGAGCAGACAAATCTTTACAGCCAAATTAAAATTAAAATGTAAACAATCGATTGTTATCTATTGCACTGTAAACTCCAGCTGCCAGCATTAATTGCTCTCTCACTCTCTCACTCTCTCGCTCTCTTGTCGTTGTTCTTTTTCTTCGTCGGCAACATTACTTTTTGTCACTTTAGTTGGTGGCTCGTTGATCGAAAGAGATATACATTGTCGTTGTTGCCCCGCAATTTAAACCCAAATAAATATATATTATAACGATTAAATAACGTTGTTATTTGAATAAATAAAGCTGCCAAAAAGCTGGCAGCGTCAACACTGATTGTAATCGAAAATCGAATAGTGGAACTTTGACCACGATTTTCTCAAAACTGTGACGTGATGGAAAGTTTCCAAGTATTGGATAGTAATCTACAACTAAAATCCTTTAAGGATTTGTAGCGTTTGGTCTTGGCCAAGAAAAAAAACTCGGATTTTGTGTACCTTTAAAACGAGTCGGGAGTACACAATTTTTAAACAAAACCATTTTTTGTGACAAAAAAATTTTAATATTTTTTTTCCTAAACTTTTTTCCTAAAAATTATGTTTATATAATATAACACTATGCAACAAACGTAAAAGTATACAGCTGCGGTCAAAACAGCAGTAGTGCTCCCGCCATTCACTTTTTTAAAGTTTGTCGTTATAATTTTTCTTATCCAATTAGTTCAATAATAATCAATAAAATATTACCATGAGAAGAAAAATTACAACAACAAACCTTTAAAAGCGAAGGGCGGAAACACTACTACTATTTTGACCGCAGCTGTATGTTTTTACGTTTTATGGCTTCGTTTTCTTTTATTTTTTTCTCCCTTTAAGTAAAATACAAAAATTATTCTGAGTATGGGGTTCGAAAGGTAAAGAGTGTTACTTTTGAAGAACTTTAACATCAAACTAAACCATGAATCCGTTTGCCTGTGATACCTTCGAAAGTTGGCCAATTTCAGCATTTTTCGAACTTTGAGGTCTTTGTGCTAAGAATCCTTGCGTCGGAAAACTTTTTGGAAAACGCAGTTTAACTTGGGAATTCGTAACGAATTCAACCATATAGCATCCATCGAGGTAAATTTAAAAAGCATTCATTTTGTTGCACAGTGTAATATGCAAACTTCCAAAATAAATATTACATTTTTTTTTTGTTGAAATCAAACAAATTGACAGTCAAAGCATAAAAGAAAATAATATATAACTTAAATTTCTTAAAAAATAAAAATCACAGTAACGGATTTTCAACATCTGGAATCACGGTATTTTTTTAAATTAAATTTATTTGTGTTAAATATTACGATGCGACAAGACTAGGTCTAATTATTTATTACCTTTTTAAACTATTCTTGCCTCAAACAGCTGAGATAGCAAACATACGCGGCTGGAACTTTCCAAATATCAAGAAGAAAATTAAATAAATAATTGTAATTTTGTACTAGATTAAAAATTGCATTTATAACTTTTTGTCATTCAGAAATTGCCAAAGACTTTTAATTTAATCTTTTGTCATTAAAAATGGTTAAAAGGCTGTTAAACGATGAGAAAACATGAATTGTTTTCATAGAAGAAATCGGAGGGCTTCTTAACAAAAATTCGAAATCTTAAAAATAAAATTTTTGTAGAAAACCGATTGTAACTAACTAAATTGCGCATATATTGGGTTGGCAAGAAAGTCATGTCGTTTTTTATACCCTTGCGGAGGGTAATATAATTTCAGTCAGATATTGTAACGCAGTGAAGGAGACGTTTCCGACCACATAAAGTATATATATTCTTGATCAGCACCAATAGCCGAGTCCATCTAGCCATGTCCGTCTGTCTGTCTGTCCGTTTCTATGCGAACTAGTCTCTCAGTTTTAAAGCTATCGCAATGAAACTTTCCCAAAAGTCTTCTTTCTATTGCAGGTAGTACATATGTCGGAGCGAGCCGGATCGGACCACTATATCCCATACGAATAATCAAACAAATATAAGAAAATTCATTGTAACTTTGCAGGAAGTAGGCGTTTTGATTTCTGACAACTTAAAAAGGTATTTCTTTTATCTGCAAGGGTATATAAGCTTCGGCTGGCCGAAGCTAGCTTCCTTTCTTGTTTTTTAATATTTTCAAAGATGATTTATTTATATCAGGACTTATAATTAATCAATTATGTATTGGCCGTTTTGTTCGACCACTAATGACCATCTCTCGGGCAGCTGCATGATTCCGCGCTCGAAGAACTTTTGGTCTTTTCCAGCAAAGAATCGAGACAAGTGGTTTTCGACAGCCTCATCTGAATCAAAGTTTTTACCATTCAAAGAGTTTTGAAGAGAGCGAAACAAATGATAATCTGAAGGTGCTAAGTCCGGACTATAAGGTGGATGTGGTAGCACTTCCCAATTCAGCTCCGTTAATTTTTGCCGAGTGACCAAAGATGTGTGGGGCCTAGCGTTGTCATGGTGAAAGACTATACCCTTGCGATTAGCTAGTGCCGGCTCCTTTTTTATACCCTTGCCGAGGGTATTATAATTTCAGTCAGATATTGTAACGCAGTGAAGGAGACGTTTCCGACCACATAAAGTATATATATTCTTGATCAGCACCAATAGCCGAGTCCATCTAGCCATGTCCGTCTGTCCGTCTGTCCGTCTGTCCGTTTCTATGCGAACTAGTCTCTCAGTTTTAAAGCTATCGCAATGAAACTTTCCCAAAAGTCTTCTTTCTATTGCAGGTAGTACATATGTCGGAGCGAGCCGGATCGGACCACAATATCTTAAGGCTCCCGTAGGAATAGTACGATTTTTTTATTTTAAATTTTATGTAGGCGTGGTGATTTTGAACAATTAGAAATCATGACAACCAAAACGTATTCAGTTCAGTTGAGTTCAAAGTGTTCATGTGTTCAGTTCAGTGCTCAGAGTTAAGTTCAAAGCTAATAATAATAATAGATAATAAAAAAGTTTTCGGTTCAGCTTAACGCTAAAACAGATCAACGTGAAAACAGTTTCTTGTTCGGCTCAACAATATCAAAAGTTTTATTTGAAAAATTGTTAAAAATTTCTACAAATTATTCAAAATGCAGCCACTGTATATCGTTAACAATTAGCGCCTTGAAATACTCTAAAGAAAACGGAACAAAGCGTTAAGTTCACTGTTAAAAATAAAAATGTACATTGCTTTCTTTGACTTTTTATTTTAACTGCAAGGGTATATAAACTTCGGCTTGCCGAAGTTAGCTTCCTTTCTTGTTCTTTAATTTTTTCCGCCAAATTGGATAGCTGGCGACAGTACACATCTGAATTGATGGTTTCATTCCGTCCCAGCTGCTCAAAGTGCACTACACCCTTCCAATTCCACCAAACAGACAGCATAACTTTACTCTGATGGATATCGGCCTTTGATGTGGCTTGGGCTGGCTCATCTTTCTTGCTCCATGATCTTTTTCGTTGGACATTATTGTAAACAACCCACTTTTCGTCGCCAGTAATGATCCGCTACAAAAAAGGATCGTTTTTAATCCGTTGCAGCAGAGAATGGCAGATATTGATGCGCTTAGTTAGGTGAATTTCCTTTAAGTTATGCGGAACCCAAACATCGAGCTTGTTTACGTAGCCAAGTTTCTTCAAATGGTTTTCAACCGTTGTATGCGTCACACTGAGCTTCTCTGACATCACCCTTCCAATTCCACCAAACAGACAGCATAACTATCGGCCTTTGATGTGGCTTGGGCTGTCTCATCTTTCTTGCTCCATGATCTTTTTCGTTGGACATTATTGTAAACAACCCACTTTTCGTCGCCAGTAATGATCCGCTACAAAAAAGGATCGTTTTTAATCCGTTGCAGCAGAGAATGGCAGATATTGATGCGCTTAGTTAGGTGAATTTCCTTTAAGTTATGCGGAACCCAAACATCGAGCTTGTTTACGTAGCCAAGTTTCTTCAAATGGTTTTCAACCGTTGTATGCGTCACACTGAGCTTCTCTGACATCTCCCGCGTTGAATAACGCCGGTTTTCATCCAGCAAAGCCTGAATTTGTTCGTCAAAAACGGCCGATGGTCGACCAGAACGTGGGGCGTCCTTAACTCCAAAATCTCCAAGCCTGAATTTGGCAAACCAGCGCTGACATTGGCGATCACTAATGCCATCTTTACCTTACACTTCGCACAATTTTTCGCGAGCTTCGACCGCTTTTTTACTTTTCGGAAATAAAAAAGCAAAATATGCCGAAATACTCACTTTGATCCTCCATGTTTAATTTGCTATAGCTTCCACAAATGTTATCGAATAATTACCAAATTTTCATCGATAGTACCTAAAACAATAAGCTTTAAAACGATACTAAAAAGTGTGACCCTGGTACTCGATTAGTCGTAAATAAATTAGATTAAAAACGATTACTAAAAAAACGACATGACTTTCTTGCCCACCCAATATTAAATATAAAATACCTTTTTTTTTGTGGGGGCAATGCTTAAATATTTTTTCGAAGTCCAAGTTAAGAATTTAAAAAATGAGTTGTTTTTTAGGAATGATATTTTGAAAGAAGAGGTATCAAAAGAATTAATGGTAATACTCTAGCTTACGGTCCCCACCCCCGAATTTTGCGAAAAAATTATCCTCGACGGTCCGCGAATTCTTAAGAATTTAGATGAAGAAATAAAGGCGCGGTCTGCCATTGTTTTCTTGTAATCGAATTTCAAAGTTTCGTGTTTTGCTATAAAAATACAGTTGGCTTTTCTACGACTTGCTATAAAAACATTGGATTTTCATATGTTGTCAGAATAAGAGGCTTTCTGAAAAATTCGACAAAAATTTGTAATGTGTAAACAGCCGCTTAAAATTGGAATTGTGTTTCCACAGAGAATCGCTTAAGCGCGCAGCTGATCGGCACAAACAACACCCGAAACCGAAGGGGTGGACGTGCAAATTTAGTGGTCCTGAAAATAAAATGAATTACACCTCAAAACTAATTACAATTTGGAATGTTTTCAGCGGCAAATGATTTGTTAATTGCTACTTGCAAATTGTCGAGGAAAAATAATTCCGCCCAGGCAAGCTTAGTGAAAACTATTTGTGGACCAACAGTAACGCCACGAGAATTTTCACAAATTCAAAACTTTTTGACCCTTTTAAACCCCTACTCCCATTCGATTCTTTGGCTCTACTCTTTTTTTAAGCATCAATTTTTGATAGTTTCGGGAGATGGATAGTGCATAGAAAATTTAAAAACGAGTAGAAATGCGTAACATGTTTTGGTGCACCAGTTGCTGAGTCTACGATACATTCGATGAATCATATACCGAGCCGTTGCAAGGCTCTTTGGTCGGGCACCATCAACAATTTCCTTATACGAGTTCATTGCAGTGCAAATGCATTTCCTTCCCAAAAAAATCCCGAAACGCCATGAACAAAAATAATAAAGCTTCAATGTAATAGTCACCTTAATTTTAAGATAAATGTCACCTAAACCCTTAAAAGAAAATAACCTGTATAAAAAGGAAACTCGGCTTGTTTGAATTGAGCGCCGTGTTTAGTGAAGGTTCCTTAGAACATTAGAGGGCTGCATTAAAAATTTGAGCTTTAAGCGCCATCACTTGAAGAAATTCCGAACCAATTTCCGTCAAGGTAAATTTTTTTGAAAATAGTCTCATTCTGTTCGGATCACTTTATTGGCCATTGGTCGCTCGCGAGATTTTTGGAAATATTTATTTTCTAAAGGGAAATTTCATGCCCAACGCGTTTCTCTTACTAAATATTTTGTTGGTCTTCAATCTTCGTGCTACTGGCATTGTACTGGCTTCGTCTTGTACTGGCTTTGAACCCGGGTCCAACTGTTGCCTCTCCACATCTAAAATCGTGTAAAGTTGTACGTTCCTTCAAGCCATTTCCGAGATATACTAATTTGGGATTTGACAAAATTTGTTAAGTTTTTAACTTAAAAATTCATAGCTCCGTTAAATAGACACCAAGCAAGAGAGAACGCTATATTCGAGAACTTCGACTATTAGATACCCATTACTCAGCTGAAAGGAGTGCGAGGGAGATGAAAATATGCAGTTGTCAAAGCTACTCGCGCCATCTAGCTGCTGTAGAAATTTTTGATGGCTCCATCTAACGACTGTTTAAATTTTTCATCATAACATTTTAATGATTAAAACAATTTTTTCTACATTTTGATAGGTATTCTTAAACACAACAAAATTGCATTAATACTTTTCCTTAATCTTTCAGGATGTGAGCGCAAGACACATTTTAAAGTCCTTTAGGGCGATTGTGGGCGTCAGAGTGGGCGTAGCGATCGGCTAAACCAACTTCCCAGCAGGAAAGTGAGAAGTTGGTTTTTGTGTTCTTGAAATCCTGTTCCTTTTTGCAGGCGGCGGTGTGGGGTTAGATAATTTCTAAGCGTTAAATGGGAGTGGGTTTCTGAGTAGCATCAATATCAGGCCACTTATGCGCTGTGTGATTTCTGTGGCACTACGATTATAATATTTTTTAACAAAAAAATCACAAACTTATAATATTCAAAAATCCTATGATTTACACCAAAACCAAAAATCTTGTTCTCACATTTATCTTTAATTTTTAGTTATTTTAAAATTCGTAGAAAAAATATTAATAATTTTTAATCAAATAAATTAAACTAAATACTATAATCATAATGTCTATAATCATTATATTTATTGATGATTTTAATTTATTTTACTCACAATTTTTACAAATAATAATGAGAATGAATGTGGGTAATGTGGTAAGACGATTAAAAAATTTGATCACATTTATCAAGGATTGCCATAAAATTACAAAGGAAAATATTATTGTTTTTTATAATTTTAAACATTTTCTGTGAAATAAAATAATTTGATCGTCAGATCGTGGCAGGTGTGACCCTAACTTACAACGAAATTAACACCAAATTTATCTGCATTTTGCATTTTGGTATTATTAAGTATATGATGCAGGGTCACATCATTTTACATTTCGTCTAAAAAAGTGAAAAAAGTAAAAATCGTTCGGTTAAATCTAAAAAACAAGAAAAAGGTATGTGATAATATAAATGTTGTTGCTTAATAATCTTAATTTCAGCGTTACAGAGGTTAGTACCACAGATATTTTCGCCATTAATAAATATAAGCCTCCAGATACTATCTTTAACACAAACTCTGCATTTCAGTGTCACTTGAAATGTTTTTAATCTTCATCAGTGGTAAATGGTGTGCTGTGTTCATTAAATGGTTATATGAATAGTACTTCAGTACTAACTTAGTTGTTTAACTCAATCAAAATATTACATTTATTTCAGCCAGGCCGATTGAGACTTCTTGGGACCAGAACTGTTGCGCTTGCATTTCCCGTGTGTGATTTTTTCTTTTCATAATTCCCATTCCCGACATTAAACATCTGATCAGAGGGTAAATGAACGGCCATGGCAAACTAGACATCATTTCTATAGAGATCCCTTAATTTTGTATGGAGATGTAATAATGGTAATTACTCTTATTATTATTCCTGGTCTTAAACTAATATCTTAATTATTTTTAATATTTTCAGAAGACAGGCTTACAAGACATGGATACCTAAGACGTGCATTCGGCCAAGCAAAAACCGGGAGTGCTTCAGGCATTAACAATTTTTAATTCCAATGCTTCGATTGTAAATATTATTAATAAATACACATACAAATATTACATGAAAAAAAGTTATTTTTTATTGTGGGAAATCAGATACTGCAAAGTATTGGAAAACCAAAACTGGGAGGGTGTGGAAAAGCAGATATTGCAAATAGAGGAAAACCATAACTGAGCACGTGTGGAAAATCTATAATGCGGGAAGTCGAAAAACCAGTGGATTTTGTCCTGCATTCTTCTGCCAGAGATCCAGATAGAAACCTCATTTCCCCCTTACTTTTTGTGTCACCCCCGTGTATTTTGAAACCAGAGATGGAAGAAATGTAAGGGGTGAATGAGGTTTAGTCCCTTCCGCTTATATGGAGAAACCTGATGAAAATATGTTATTTTCCAGAGGAATTTTCCCGGTGGGTTGCGCTGCATACGAAGCCCAAGAATATGTGTGGTTAATCCCAACTTTCTAGCTTTTGTAGGTTTTGAGATCTCAGCGTTCAAACAGACGGACATGACTACATCGACTCGGCTAGTGATCCTGATCAAGAATATAATACCTTATATATCGGAAACACTTCCTTCTACCTGTTACATACTTTTGCACTAATACAATATACCCTTATACTCTACGAGTAACGGGTATAAAAATTTCAAAAAAATTACAAATGATAAACAAAGCAAATTCCAAAAGATTCCCAAGTTTGAAGAAATCTATTTTTTCATATGCGCAGGTGCAATTTTTTATCATTTTTTTTGTATTATGAATTTATAAATAATAAATTAATTACGGTTTCAGCTTTTAAATTTTTGTATAGATGTTAACTACAATTAATGGGTTATATCCAGTGTAATCGACGCAAAACCACATAAAGCTTAAATATATTTTTGGATTGCAGACAATTACTTATCAGCCAAATGTTCAATAGGTTTAAAAAATGCTGACTTAAAATGTTTAAAAATCGATGGTGCACTCCTTATCGATCTCTGCTTTAAGTCCCTAAGTCGCTGGAATATACAACTTCGAGATAGGCAAGCCCCAAACGAGCTTTGCATAGTTTCAATTACTATTTTCTGAATCTAAATTTAAAATTGTGGTTACATTCTACGTGTGGCACGGTATTTGGTACACACACTACCTACCCTGCTGAAAAATCTATACCTTACCGTTTTATTTCCAAGATTCTTAATACGACAGTTCAGATGTCCAGTCTTTCCAACTAACGATGTAACATTTTTGGTTGCTGAAGTATCAAAATAGGGACCTCTGTTCAGGACCGTACTCATTATATTTTCTTCACTCAATAGATAACGGTCTGTAATTGGCACTTTCTCTTCCGCGTTTTTTTGGCAAGTTTCCCTTAAAATTACTAAGCAAGTTATTACATTTTTGTGTATCAAATCATAATAATATACCTACAAATACAAAGAAATAACCGGAATGTCAAGAAAATTCTCATTTTTATGCTTTTATCTCTCAAACATAATACAATATTCAGCACTAAATGCTCGCTGAGTGTTGCTTTTCTAATGTTATATTACACATGCGCAAACGCATGCGCAATATTTAAGATACAGCTTATACATTTTTATTAAATCTAAAAATATTTCCTAATGCGGTTATTCCACATTGTTCCACTCATTCATTAGAGCAATATTTTCTCAGCCTATATGATTTTACGTAAGTGCGAGCTAGACAGATATGTGTCATCTGCAATGAGCAATTAATGAGCAAAATTTTAAAAACCGATGGGCACTTTTAGTATTTTAAAATACTTTCATACGGTACTACCAGGACCGATAAGCAATGAGCAAAATTGAATCTAAAACGTACAATTTTGCTCATTCATTAGAGCTACTGTGAAATGGGATCAATAATAAAAATTGATTTGATGCTTTTTGGTTGAATTGTCAAACCTTTTGCGACTAATTAGGTGCTATAATCAAATAAGAACAATACAAAAATTATTTTAGAGGCCTAATAACTCCGTGGCCAACTAAAAATAACACTCATATTTCTAACTGAAGACATAACTGCGTCTATAAATTTATATTTTATATAAAATTTTATATGAAATTTCTTTCTAAAAATTAATGCCGGATATGATAACAATTACTTATGTACTTTGAACAGCGCAAAACATTTTAAAAACGTGGTAAAAATGTCTGATTTCATGGCAATACAGCATTCAACCTCAATGATTTAACCAGTTAAAGTTATTTGAATTATAAAGTTTGAATTTAACGTTTAAATTCTAGGTGACCATGCCATCTTATCCAAACAAATCCCAGTAAATGTCTAGAAAACATAAAAGTATACAGCTGCGGTCAAAATAGTAGTAGTGTTGCCGCCCTGTGTTTTCAAAAGTTTCTTGTTGTAACTTTTCTTTTCCAATTAGTCTAAAAGTACAATTATAATCAATACAATATTACCAGAAGAAGATAAATTACAACAACAAACTTATGAAACAAGGCGGCAACACTACTACTATTTTGACCGCAGCTGTATACGTTTATGTTTTTTGATCATTTTTGATGCAACTGATGGCACTATTTTCTGCTCCTAGAACGCCATTTACGTTAGAACATTGTTGTTTCATATCATTTAGAGCCATTATTTTTAAATACGCCTCTTCCTCGTTTTCATGGATATGTTCAATAAATTTTGTAGGTAGTTCGCAGGTACCGTTTTCCAAAAGATTTAACCGAGCGCGGCAAGTTTTTTTTCGGCATTCTAGTTTTGTAATAATATAACTCGATTTTTTCATATACAACATTTTTTGCTAAAACAAATGGCTAGTTCGGCGTAGACCTATAAATCTCTCGCACTCCATAGTTCACGTACACGTCGCGCAATGTAAATAAGCGAACTGAGCGACTTACTAGTAAACCAAGGCTAGGTTAGGATGTGATAGCTGTCAGGCGTTGCCTGGCACACTTAGACCTACTTAAGTCTGTCAAACAAGAAAAATGAAATAAGTCCCCAAAAATTGGGTTCGGGGACTTTTTTCATACCTACTTTTGGGACTTATTGCATGTGAAATAAGTCCCCAATTTTTTTTCCCCAAAAAATGAAATACCTTCCCAAAATGACATCTAAAATCGTTGTTGTTGTCCCCATACAAATTTTTGGGGTCTTATTTCATTTATTTTTTGGGGACTTATTTCTTGGTGACTTATTTCGGACTTTTTTCATAACTACTTTTGGGGACTTATTGAGTGCGCAGCTCACAATTATTATTATTATTATTGTTTAGTTTTTAACTTTCTAAAAACAAAATATTTCAATTTGTAATATCCAATAACACCAGTTTGAAAAAATAAAATCGACCTCACTCTAATCGAAGGCAACCTTAGTTTTTCGGTAAAGTACATCCCCCTAATTAAGAAATGAGCACTTATAAATTTTTGTATGGTGTCAATTTTTCTTTAAGTGTAAAAAACGTTTTTGGCCCTTATTCATTTTCTATCTTGAGTTCTGATATCCTGATTTCGGTAATATTTGACTGACATCATTGAGTTCCAGTCATTGGTTTAGAAGCTACACCTCGTCAAAGTTAAAAAAGTGGAAACAAAATGCAAAAGCTCTTGCATAAATGGCTTCGTTAAAAATACACGACTGAAAACCGAAATTAGTTTTATAACTTCTACTTAAAAATACAACTTTAAGCAAACTAATAAGACCATCAGCCCAAATATCAACCAATAGTTCCATTTTATATAGATTTTTCAAGTTGGGAAAAAAGGGTATTACAGCCCTGTTGTCTCAGTTAACGGCTGTAAGCGGCCAAAAAAGCACCGTTGTCCCAAATTTCAAATATTCATATAAAATTCATTTGCTGGTGGATTCTAATGATCATTAGCTTGTTTTTTGTCAAAGTACCATCTACCAGAATAAGTTGTAAAACTAATTTCGGTTTTTAGGCGTGTATTTTTAATGATCGGACTTATGCCTGCCAAACTTGAATTTTTCCCGATTTTTAAACTTTGACGAGGTTTAGCTTCTAAACTAATGACTGGAAATCATAAATAAAAAATAAAATTCAATACAAAGTTAAAAAAAAAATAAAACATGCCTTGTACTGGGCTCGAACCCGGTTCAAAAAACCGGAAGCTGGCATAGTTCCCCCTGGGCTACGCCTTTATTAAATTTTCGAGTGGCTAACTGCTTCTGTAAGTTTAGATGGAAATCTGAATGCTAAAATGTATGGGTAATATGGACTACTTTTAAGACCATCATAACCTTAACCATGATGGACTTAAATTAAGTCTAAGAATTCTTAAGTCCAAATTTAGCCCATATTACCCTAATTTATGTCCATATTTTTTCTGGATGTACAAAAGCAAGAATGTTGGTATTACCCACACATATTCTTTGGCTTCCTATGCAGCGTAAGTTTGTTTCAGCCGAAAGCCACGCCTCCTCTAAAGCCCACAATCGTCTTTAAGGATTTTAAAAGGTGTCTGGCGCCCACACCTTTGAAGATTTCGGAAAAGTAAAAATTTAGTTTTATTGTGCTTATCAATACCTCTGGAAGTGTAGAAGAATTTTTTCAAATCGGACCATTCGTTAAAAAGTTATGCGCTATCAAAGTTTTATCTATCTCCCTCGCTCTCCCTTTAGCTGAGTAACGGGTATCTGATAGTCGGCGCACCCGACTATAGCGTTCTCTGTTGTATTTAGCAAACACGAAATTGTAAAACTATTTTAACCGAGTTATGTTTACTTCTTTGTAAATGTGTTATTTCTTGATAATTATTTAATTACCTAAGAATTGTGGTGGTATGATATATTTCTCTATTAATGAAATACCACACAGTATAATATATATTTGTACACAATAGTTTATAGTTTATTCCGCAAATATTATCTGGTTAGGATCACTGCTGGCATTCAAAGAACTCAATCTCCGCTCACCTCATATTTATTGATGATTTTAATTTATTTTTCCGTGCAATACGGCTTTTGAATAAGATTCTGTTCCAATTTGATTTCAAAGCTACAACCAGGATTTTCTAAAATATTCATAAATATTGAATAAATACTACAAATAATAATAAGAATGATGACGGGACTCAAAAAAAGTATAGAATAAAGCCAAGGTCAGACGATCAAAATATTTGATCAAATTTATCAAGGATTGCCAAACTATTATTGGTTTTTTACATTTTTAAACATTTTCTATAAAATAAAATAACTTGATCGTCCGATCGTGGCCTAAGCCACTGTTGTTAAAAAATAAAAATTCGTGTTGGTAGTATTGATAACACTTAACATGAAATCGAATTGGCGAAAAATACCTCCTATACCTATAATATACGTACCTTTAATGATTACGGTCCCTGAAAAATATTCTGGGTATTCCCTAAACTGTTGAATTGCTGAATTGTAGAGGTAGAAAGCATATTTGTCGTTCCTTTTACCTTGGTAACAATTTTAGACAGTAAATAGCAATAATAAATCAAATTTAACATGTTTAAAGTTCCGTGAAACTTTTCAACAGATGTTTGAAAATTCAACAGGAACCATTTTGGGTCGTTCCCTTAATTGCTGAAAATTTTTGTTGAATTTTCAACTATTCAGCAATTCAACAGTTTAGGGAATACCCTGATTATTTAAAGGAAATATTTATTCGCGGGAAAAGTATGACCCTAAGTTACAACGAAATTATGACCAATTATTATCTTTCTTCGGAATGTTGGTATTATCAAATATATGATGCACGGTCACAACAATTTTAAAATTTGGTGCAAAAAGTGAAAAAAAAGTAAAAATAGTTAATTTTAATCTAAACAAGAGAGAACGCTATACTCGGGTTGGTGTCCCGACTATCTAATAATCGTAACTCAGCTAAAGGGAGTGCGAGAGAGATAGATGTATTAACAATTTTGATTGCGTATAACTTTTTAATGAATAGTCCGATTTGAAAAATGTCTTCTTCATTTCGATAGGTATTAATAAACACTATAAAATTGCGCTTACATATTTTTAAAATCTTAAAAGATGTGGCCTCCAGACACATTTGAAAATCGTTTATGGTGATTGTGAACGTTAGGGGGGGCGTGGCACCTCGATGAAACAAACTTGCGCTGCGTAGGAAGCCCAAGAATATGTGTGTGAAATCTCAACCTTCTAGCTTTTGTAGTTTCCGAGATCTCAGCGTTCATACGGACAGACAGACGGACAGACGGACATGGCTAGATCGACTCGGCTAGTGATCCTGATCAAGAATATATATAGACTTTATAGGGTCGGAAACGCTCCCTTCTCCCTGTTACATACTTTTGCACGAATACAATATACCCTTTTACTCTACGAGTAACGGGAATAATAATGTTTTTTTCTATGCACTTGTAAAAAAAATAAAACATGTCTTGTACTGGGCTCGAACCCGGTTCAAAAAAACCGGAAGCTGGCATAGTTCCCCCTGGGCTACGCCTTTATTTAATTTTCGAGTGGCTAACTGCTTTCGTAAGTTTAAGCCTAGTACTCAGTACGACGAAAACGGCTAGCTAAGCATACTCCTATGCGAGAGGAAAATAGGTAGCTAACGCCTTTAGCCGCGACTTTTTTTCACCGCGGTACTCATATGAGCTAAGGAAGTGGTAAGGAAATACAAAAAAAATACCAGATATAGCGGATGAATTTCGATGAACGCCTTAAGCCGCGGCCCAAAGAATTGAAAATTTGATCTTTGGCTGTGTTTGTGCAGAAGCGGTGTGCCGATAACAAATTATAAATGAAAGGAAACCACCAAAAACCACTAAAAACACCTGCAGGAGTTTCGGCAATACATATTGCCATGCCACACCCAGAAAAAAATATGCACTTAAAACCCAAAAAATGGACTTAAACCAAGGTAATAGGGACTAATTTTGGACCTAAGGATTCTTGGACTTGTTTTAGGTCCATTGTTGGACTTAACACACTGACTTGTTTTAAGGCCATGATGGTCTTAAAAAAGTCTATATCACCCAAAAATTTTAGAATTTTAATATCCATCTAAGCTTACAAAAGCAGTTAGCCACTCGAAAATTAAATAAGGGCATAGCCCAGAGGAAACTATGCCAGCTCCCGGTTCTTTTGAACCGGGTTCGAGTCCAGTACGAGACATGTTGTATTTTTTTTTACATTTTTTTTTAAATTTAATTATTGTTTTTATTTTTTATTGTTATTAGTAAATGCATTTAACAACTGAAAAAAACTTCCAACTCATTTGCACCAGTGGGACTCGAACCGGGGTCCTCTCGCTTCAAGGGCAGACACCTTGCCAGTCACACCATCAGACAATGTTAAGTAAATGTGTCTAAGCGATCTCTAATATACAAGTGAATATGAAAAAAAATTATTTTTAAAATTATTGATTATTAAAATAATTACTAATAATAATAATTGTGAACGTCGCACTTTCTCTTTTAAAAGGTGTCTGGCGCCCACACCTTTGAAGATTTCGGAAAAGTAAAAATTAAGTTTTAAATTAAGTCTACACTCTCGAAGTGTAGAAGAATTTTTTCAAATCGGACCATTCGTTAAAAAGTTATGCGCTATCAAAGTTTTATCTTTCTCCCTCGCTCTCCCTTTAGCTGAGTAACGGGTATCTGATAGTCGGCGCACCCGACTATAGCGTTCTCTGTTGTATTTAGCAAAAACGAAATTTTAAAACTTTTTTAACCGAGTAATGTTTACTTCTTTGTGAATGTGTTATTTCTTGATAATTATTTAATTACCTAAGAATTGTGGGGGTATGATATATTTCTCTATTAATGAAATACCACACAGTATAATATATATTTGTACACAATAGTTTATAGTTTATTCCGCAAATATTATCTGGTTAGGATCACTGCTGGCATTCAACGAACTCAATCTCCGCTCACCACTCGCACCAACCCAGCGGGAAAGTGAGAAGTTGGTTTTAAGTGTTCTTGAAATCCTGTTCCTTTGTGCAGGCAGTGGTGTGGGGATAGATAATTTCTGAGCGTCAAATGGGGTGGGTTTCTGAAGAGCATCTATATCAGGCCACTTATGCGTTGTGTGATTTCTCTGGCACCCCGATTATAATATTTTTAAACAAAAAATCACAAACTTTTAGTATTTAAAAATCCTATGATTTACAACAAAACCAAAAGTCTTGTTCTCACATATATTTTTAATTTGTAGTATTTGTAAAATACGTCGAAAAAATATTAATAATTTTTAATTAAATAAATTAAGCTCAATAACTATAATCATAATGACTATAATCATGTTTATTGATGATTTTAATTTATTTTTCCGTGCAACACGGCTTTTGAATAAGATTCTGTGCCAATTTGATTTCAAAGCTACAACCAGGATTTTCTAAAATATTCATAAATATTGAATAAATACTACAAATAATAATAAGAATGATGACGGGACTCAAAAAAATTATAGAATAAAGCCAAGGTCAGACGATCAAAATATTTGATCAAATTTATCAAGGATTGCCAAACTATTATTGGTTTTTTACATTTTTAAACATTTTCTATAAAATAAAATAACTTGATCGTCCGATCGTGGCCTAAGCCACTGTTGTTAAAAAATAAAAATTCGTGTTGGTAGTATTGATAACACTTAACATGAAATCGAATTGCCGAAAAATACCTACTATACCCATAATATACGTAACCTTTAATGATTACGGTCCCTGAAAAATATTATTAAAAGGAAATATTAATTCGCGGGCAAAGTATGACCTGAAGTTACAACGAAATTATGACCAATTATTATGTTTCTTCGGAGTGTTGGTATTATCAAATATATGATGCACGGTCACATCAATTTCAAATTTCGTGCAAAAGTGAAATAGAAAAGTGAAAATAGTTAATTTTAATCTAAAAACAAGAAAAAGGTGAGTGATAAAATAAATGTTGTCGTTTAATAATCTTAATTTCAGCGTTACAGAGGTTAGTACCACAGATATTTTCGCCATTAATAAATATAATAAATGCTATCTTTAACACAAACTCTGCATTTCAGTGTCACTTGAAATGTTTTAAATCTTCACCAGGGGTAAATTGTGTGCGGTGTTCATTACATGGTTGTATGATTAGTACTTCAGTACTAACTTAGTTGTTTAACTTAATCAAAATCAAATAAAAACACCTCTTAACGAGTAAAAAAACTAGTGACGATCGCACCTTCAACGTACAAAAGTTCTGATATCAACATTTGTGACGAAAAACTAGTACACTCGTCATTAAATACACTTTCTAATATTTTCTCATTCGGCCCGAGCACAAGTCTGTAGCTTTAGTAGTATAGAGGTTACGGCTTTCCGAATTTTAGCTATTTATAGCTGTTTTCCCGCTAAACTAGTGAGTTTTTCCAAAAGTGGTAGAAAAAAGTTTTTTATATCGATGTGATGAACGTCATATCAAATTTTCAGAACTTAAAAAACATATTTTGGACAATCGGACAAACAGAATTAAATTTTCATTTTGGGAAGAAGAAGAAAATCTTAATTTGGCTACAACTTTTGAACGGGCATTTTCAATAGGAACACAACTAAAACATTGCGAGGGGGCATTTATCCCGACCGGTCCCAACAGCTCCAAATTTCGAAATTTGCACTTTTTCACTTTCACCGCTCTCTCTCTCAATCCAATTAATTTTCTTAAAGTCTTGGTATGCAATCCTTTAAGTTTTTGCAATACCTTTCGATTGGTGTATTACTCATTACGATCGGACTATCACAGCAGATTTTCAATTTTGCGGCTATATAATAGTAGTCGCCTTCGCACACTCTCCTGGTGCGCTTCGTCACTACATGGACTGCCGTATATAGTGATATTACATTTATTTCAGCCAGGCCGATTGAGACTTCTTGGGACCAGAACTGTTGCGCCTGCATTTCCCATATTTGATTTTTTCTTCTCATAGCTCTCATCCCCGACATAAAACAGCTGATCAGAGGGTAAATGATCGAACATGGCAAACTAGGCATAATTTCTGGAGAGATCCCCTAATTTTGTATGGAGATGTAAAAATGGTATTTACTCTTATTATTATTCCTGGTCTTACATTCATATCTTAATTATTTTTGATATTTTCAGAAGACAGGCTTACAAGACATGGATACCTAAGACCTGCATTCGGCCAAGTCAAAACCGGGAATGCTTCAGACATTAACAATTTTTAATTCCAATGCTTGATTGTAAATATTTTTAATAAATACACATACAAATATTACATGAAAAAAAGTTATTTTTATTGTGGGAAATCAGCAAAACAGGGGAAAATCAAAACTGCGAGGGTGTAGAAAAGCAGATATTGCAAGTGAAGGAAAATCATAACTGAGTACGTGTGGAAAATCTATAATGCGGGAAGTCGAAAAACCCGTGGATTTTGGCCCGCATTCTACTGCCAGAGATCCAGATAGAAACCTCATTTCCCCCTTACTTTTTGTGTCACCCCCGTGAATTTTGAAACCTGAGATGGAAGAAATGTAAGGGGTAAATGAGGTTTTGTCCCTTCCGCTTGTATGGAGAAACCTGATGAAAATATGTTATTTTCCAGAGGAATTTTTCCGGTGGGTACTCACACAAGCAAGTGCATTCTATTTTTAGAATTTTACGCTCTCAACTTTGTGCGAGCGGAGAGAGAGGAATTTTCGTCGCCACCAAAACACAAGCTGCATATTGCAAAACCAATGTATGGCCGTTATCCATCTTAGAGTTTTATTATATTATATTAATTTTGCACACACATTGAGTGTATGTATTGTACATATAAGCAAATCAAAACATTTCCAAATATACATATGTACATTAGGGCGGTCCAAAAAATGAAATTCCATTCTCACCGCTTCACATGGCGGGTGAGAGTAGGACCTTAAAATTTTCCATATAAATATGGACCGCCCTAATGTACATACATACGTATTTGGTCCAAAATTCGAATCTTAGGATTAATAATTAACTTGGAAACATTTTATCTTTGCTTACAGAATTTGTAGTAATTTTCTATTTTCTTCCATGGAGGAAATTAAATAGGGCTCTTACTTCTCCCAGTGGACCAAATGTTCGTTAGCGATATCGGAAACGATAGTTACGCGAGACTTAAACGGAAAATGACTATCGTCTCGTATCCGAAAACGATAAAAAAACGAATCATTGGTCGCTCAGTTTGTGGCAGAGAAAGTTTCGTTTTCGATAGCTCGTAAACGGATCGTTTGCGAGCCTTTGGTGATATCTTTAGCGAGGCGATCTTAGTATCATTAACGAGCCGAAATTAATATTAGTAGCGGGTCGAAAAAGATATTATAATAGGTGTTTCATTCCATTTCATTCCTACAGTGAAAGCAGTACTACATTTTTGGTTTTTATTTTTAATTTTTACACTCTAATACTCTATCACATATGAGATTCTTTTGGAGTACTTAAACTTTATACTTTCATCTGCGTCTGACTCTTAGATATCCTGTCCTGAGCGTACTATAAAAACTTCTGGGTTATCCTGTCGAAATCGGCATCTTCCAGGGAAAATCTTTCTTTCAATCCCGCTGTAAAAAAACTATTTTGTAATATTGTACATTGTAATATAATTATTCGTATTAAAATACTTACTAGGGGATTGCTAGAGTAGAATTAAAGGCAAGTAAATGTGCACATCAGTAAAAAAACTGCGCGTTAGGTAATTCCACTGCAAAATTCGAAGAACAAGGCTGCGGAAAGAAGAATAAGATTTGATTTATTTATTTATTTTTTTTTTTTTAAAAGCGTTTAAACTCACAGCACAGAATTAAACACTCAATTAGAATTTATTTACTGATTCTGTTTATTATATAAAACACTTTTAAACGATTTCAGCTTTTATACGACTGCACTCTGCAAGTTTCTAATCACAAAAGAATACACGCACAAAAGAACCAATAAGATACGATCGAGAAACTGCGCATCAGTCAGTTACCATGGAAACATGAACAGAAGTGATACAAAAAACGGTAAAGTCTCGCAAAACTATCGCAAACGAGCTCAAAGTGAATGAAAACTGGACATAAGACTGAAAAACGCTCTTTTTTGAGTCCGTTTGCGAACATTTAACAAGACTTTAGTAAGATCTCGCGGATTTCTATCATTTCTAAGTCCGTTTCTGAACATTTTGCGATAGTTTCGCTCTACTATCGCACCTTAGTCCGCTGGGCAGCAGCCCAGCAAGTAGCAACTTGTTGCTACCAAGACTTCTGCGAGACAGTCGAGGTTACCCTCGAACCACTAAGTGTGGAGCGAACGTCGCAGAGTGGGGAGCTGCTCTGCCGCGAGCATGGAGATTGGGGACGACCAAGGGGATGGACCCCCCATGTCATCCCAAGAGCTGGCCCAGGAGCTCCTACTGGATGACAGTTGCGAGGAGGCAGATGTTACCGTGATAGACCGTGGTGGAGAGAATGTCTCTCTCTTTTCATTAGACATCATGAAGCACCAAACACCGACTGATGGCTGCAACTAGCAGCACCCGGCTAGCCCAGGTAAACATCCATCGAGCCAAAGCAGCATCTGATGTCTTGCCCAGGAAGTTCACCTCCCAACACCTTGGGCTAGCCCTTGTACAGGAACCATGGTGGCACCATGGTATATAAGGCCTGTACACGAAAGACACAAAGGTAATATGCGATCCAGATAGACTACCTCCCAGATCATGCATTGTCATAAGAAAAGATATTAATTACAGTTTATTTGAAGAGTTCTTGAGACATCGACGGCACAGGAGCTGCACCGAAACTAGCAGTGGCTTCCGCCTACTTTGCTGGGGAGGAAGCCTGTCTACCGCCAGGAATACTTGGGCTAGTGGACCACTGCCGGAAGAGCACGATCCCCCTTAGCATCGGATTTGATGCCAACGCATATTACGTAATCTGGGGCAGTACTAATGTTAACAACAGAGGTGAGCAACTACTAGAATTTATTTTAAACAATAACATAGAGATTTGGTTTGAGGAAAGCCAACTGGGATAAATTCAGGTCGACTCTAGAGCAAAATCTTTCCAACGAACCGTCAGGATACCCTAGACATCCCTTGGAACTAGATATAGCCGTAGACAGCCTAGGACACGAAACGGGAAACAGACGCACCGTGGTGGAATACCAATCTTGAACGGCTACGAGTAATCACTCGAAGGCTCTTCAACAAACCAAAATCTGAAAGTAACTGGGAACTTTACAGGCAAAGCCTGACGCTTTATAACAAAGAGATCAGGAAAGCCAAACGGAAGAACTACAGGGACTTCTGTGAGGCAATAAGTAACTTCAAGGAGGGCGCGAGACTGCACAAGGCAATGGCTAAAAGTGCAACGGATAGTAATTTAGCCCTGAAGAAAGATAATAACACCTTTACTTCCACGGATCTGGAGAAATTAGAACTTCTTTTTGAGACGCATTTCCTGGGAAGTACTCCCATATCGGAAAACATTATGCGTGATCATCATAGAACCCCTAGGACAGTAGCAAGTGACTGGGCGACAGCCAAGTCTACAGTCACACACGAGAAACTTAAATGGGCTATCGGGACCTTCCAGCCATTTAAATCACCTGGATTAGATAAGATCTCTCCATCCATTTTACTGCAGGGGCAGGAGCTACTCCTAACCCGTTTAAGAAGACTAATGGTAAGCAGCCTAGCACTTGGCTTTATCCCAAGTGCGTGGTGCAGCGCTAGTGGTCTTCATCCCCAAGGCCGGGAAGAAAGATATCAACAGCCCAAAGTCCTTCAGACCTATCAGCTTAACTTCGTTTTGTCTAAAAACAATGGAAAAACTGCTAGACTACAATATTAGGAGAACAGCTCCCAGAGACTGTCCGCTGCAACACACGCAGCATGCTAACAGAGCAGGCCGTTCAGCAGACACGGCACTTTATCAACTATGCCGCACCCTAGAGGGGACAGTTGACAGCAAATAAATAGCTATTTATGCCTTCCTAGACATAGAGGGAGCCTTCGACAACACATGCGGTGCGAACTGCCCTGTCCTGTACCTACTTGAATCCAGACAAGCAACATGTACACTGGGCTCAGATAACGTGACAATTGCAACTAGCAGAGGCTGTCCGCAAGGAGGAGTACTTTCCCCTTTGCTATGGGGTCTGCTGAGAAGATCAGCAAACTTGCTGAAAGGGGGATCCAATGTCAGGGATATACCGATGACATTGTGATAATAGCCAGTGGCAAACATCGTCCAACTCGGACTCAAGACAACGCTAGTCTGGTGCAGGGGGTCGGACTAAACCTAAATCCCGCAAAAACAGTCATCGTTCCCTTCACAAGGAAGTACAAACTACAGAGAATGAGACAAATCTCACTGCTAGGAATTCCTATAGAAACTAGCCGAGAGGTTAAGTATCTAGTAATCGCTTTAGATAGTAACCTAAACTTCGGTTCCCATGTCCAAAGGACATTGGAAAAGTGTTATAGAGCGTTCTATACCTGTCGGAAAATTTTTGGGAAATCCTGGGGAACCAGGCCTCAGATAATAAGATGGCTATACCTAATGTATGTGAGACCAATTCTCACATACGGGGCAATTGCATGGGGTAAACGAGCAAAGCTCACCACCATACAAAAAGAGCTACAAAATTTGCAAAGACTTGCCAGCGTATGTATGACAGTGGCAATGAAAACCTGTCCCACAACTTCATTAGAAGTTCTGATGGAGCTAACACTACTCCGCTGTGTAATTGAACTTCAACGGTAGGGGTGTCGAATTTTTAAAAAATATCGTATCGATGATATTGGGTTTTTAAAAAAAAATCATTAATGATGTTTGAAAATATCAATCTAAAATATCGATATATCGATGATATATTATTTTTTTTTTCAAAATATTAAAAGAAAGGAAGAGGACATCACAAACTGCTCATTTAAAATTCACTGCGCGCAGTACGTTAAGTTTTTATGAAATACAAAAATGCTCAAATGAAAGCATTGGTTCTTTATATATTTTGGTGCAATAATTACGATTTTGGCCAGGAAAACGGTCTCCAAGAAATGGATTTAAAAACTATTTCCTTTTGAGAATCCAAAAATTGTCTTTTCATGTTTTTCTTAAATTTATAGGTGTTTAAAGAAACCCGAAATCACAATTTTTCGCCACTCAAGGAGAAATTTATAGGACTTTAAAAAAACCTTAAAAACACAATTTTTCGACTTTCAAGGATAAATTTTCGAAATCCTTCTCTTGCAAACCGTTTTCCTGGCCAGATTCGTGATTATTGCAACAAAATATATATGTATATATTTTCAAATTTTCGGAAACATCACCATTTTTAAAGTAGGCATAATAAATTAGAAACAAAATGATATAAAATGCAAGGGAAAGAAATCTGTACTTATGCTGTTATTCCACGACATTGTTCGGCTCATTCATTAGAGCAATTTTTTCCCAGTCTATACGATTTTACGTAGGTGCGAGCAAGACAGATAAATGTCAGCTGCAATTTTTTTGGTATTTTAAAATACTTCCATACGGTACTGCCAGGACCGATGAGCAATGAGCAAAATTGAATCTAAAAAGTACAATTTTGCTCCTTCATTTAGAGCTACTGTGAAATGGGATCAATAATAAAAATTGATTTGATGCTTTTTGGTTGAATTGTCAAACCTTTTGCGACTAATTAGGTACTATAATCAAATAAGAACAATATAAAAATTATTTAAGAGGCCTAATAACACCGTGGCCAACTAAAAATAACACTCATATTTCTAACTGAAGACATAACTGCGTCTATAAATTTATATAAAATTGCCTTTCTATAAATTAATGCCGGATATGATCAAATTAAAAACCGTTACATATGTACTTTGAACAGCCCAAAACATTTTAAAAACGTGGTAAAAATGTCTGATTTTATGGTAATACACACTATTAATTTTACAGCATTCAACCTTAATGATTTAACCAGTTAAAGTTATTTGAATTATAAAGTTTAAATTTAACGTCTAAATTCTAAGTGACCATGCCATCTTATCCAAACAAATCCCAGTAAATGTATATATATTTGTGCCTTTGTGAGCCTCTAATAAATGCTCTAATGAATGAGCCGAACAATGTCGTGGAATAACCGCATTACCGACTTTAAAAATACTCGCTCGGTTACACTGGTCGGCATAATTATTTTGATAGATTTGAATGTTAACTGTACTCACATTTTGAACTTTTATTATAAGCTTTTGGCACCTATAGAAAGGGCACTTCAATTCCGTTTAAATGACACAAAAATGTTCTTAACCCATTAGGCACCCCTTGAAAAGATAGGACATTTTGTAAAAGTCAAATTTCAAACTTTTTCCTGGGGCTTAAAACAAAAATTTTTGGTTGCAAAGTTTTTCCCCAATCAAAATTAATAATAACAGCAAAAAAAAAAAATATTTTAAAATATTTTTCTTTGTATTTTTTATGATTTTTTGAATTGAACGATCTCAGTAAAATTTTGTATGAAAAGGAGGAAAAAGCGGCTAAAATTGTCATTTTTAGCTATTTTAAAAAAGTCATAAACATACAAGGAAAAATATTTTGAAAATTTTTTTTTTTGCAGTTTTTATTAATTTTGATTGGGGAAAAACTTTGCATCAAAACATTTTCGTTTTAAGCACCAGGAAAAAAGTTTAAAATTTGACCTTCACAATAAATTGTCTAATTTTTTAACTTTTCAAAGGGTGCTTAATGGGTTAAGAACATTGTTGTGTCATTTAAACGGAATTGAAGTGTTCTTTCTTTAGGTGCCAAAATGTTTCTATTATAAGTTCAAAATATGAGTAGATTTAACTTTAAAATCTGTTAAAATAATTATGCCGACCAGTGTAAATTAATGAGAATAAAAACACTAAGAGGTGTAACGAGGAACAAAAAAATGTACGGATGCAGCGTCATTTTTGTCAAACTCGACTAACACGTATTCAATCTATTGGTTTGGCAAGAAAGTCATGTCGTTTTTTTCAATATTTTCAAAGACGATTTATTTATATCAGGACTTATAATTAATCAATTATGTATTGGCCGTTTTGTTCGACCACTAATGACCATCTCACGGGCAGCTGCATAATTCCGCGCTTGAAGAACTTTTGGTCTTTTCCAGCAAAGAATCGAGACAAGTGGTTTTCGACAGCCTCAACTGAATCAAAGTTTTTACCATTCAAAGAGTTTTGAAGAGAGCGAAACAAATGGTAATCTGAAGGTGCTAAGTCCGGACTATAAGGTGGATGCGGAGCACTTTCCAATTCAGCTCCGTTAATTTTTGCCGAGTGACCAAAGATGTGTGGGGCCTACCGTTGTCATGGTGAAAGACTATACCCTTGCGATAAGCTAGAGCCGGCTCCTTTTCTTTAATTTTTGTCCGCCAAATTGGATAGCTGGCGACAGTACACATCTGAATTGATGGTTTCATTCCGTCCCGGCAGCTCAAAGTGCACTACACCCTTCCAATTCCACCAAACAGACAGCATATCTTTCCTCTGATGGATATCGGCCTTTGATGTGGCTTGGGCTGGCTCATCTTTCTTGCTCCATGATCTTTTTCGTTGGACATTATTGTAAACAACCCACTTTTCGTCGCCAGTAATGATCCGCTTGGCTGGCGAAAATTCTCTAGCTGAACCCTCCACGAGGGTGCCGGCTGGGCAATGGGCACTGCATTACCCCGAGCAGGGTAATGCATAGTCGCTTGTCCTGCCCGGGGCAATGCAGTGTCTAGCTAAGGCAACTGGTTCAACACCCTTGAATCAGTAGCCATGGTTGGAGGTGCCTGGCGGTAGGCATAAAACGCAAGTGGGTGGTTCCCTGGAAAAACAAACCAGTATGGACGGAGATAAGGAGCAAATCAGGGCTGGAAGTTCAGCCCAAACGTCGGTGGGAAGTACGACTGCTACCATCGGCGGGTACGGGGAGCAGCAATCCCCTCTGCGTGTCGCCAGCGGTCAAAACCCTGGGATGACGGGAGCAGGTCATTCCAGCGGCAATGTTACTGCCATAACATCTCAGGCAAAGTTAAGCCGCACGGGTGCCGTAGTTGTAGTAGACTCGGACTCGGAGAACGTGCTACGCGAAGCCAAAACAAGCCATACCCGCTTGCCGGTACCAGGTTCCAACTCCCCGCGTAGGGAAGGGCCGAAGCGTACAAGCGAGGGGATGAAGGCCAAGGCGCAGTACAAGGCAGCCCTCAAGATCAAGAGCCGGCTCCAGGACAAATCGGACCTTTCCCAGGAGGAGAAGGAAAAGCTAGCCTGGGCAGAGAAAAGGATTGAGGAAGGAAGGCTGCACTTCGCAAGCAAACCCGCGATGGCGTCGACAGGCGGATTTGCCAACAAGGTGGAGGAGATGCCAACGAAAGGCAACGCTCACATGAGAGTGCCGCCAAGGATATTCCGGTGAGCAAGCGGAAACGCGGGCCCAAGGAGACAGGCCCTCCGCCACCCAAAGCAGCACAGAAGCCCAACAAGAGGGCTAAAATCAGTGATGTAGTCAACCGACACCTGATCGTGGCCCTCATTGACAGGAACGACGAAAATGGGAAGATGACGGAGGAGCGCTGGAAGATCGTCCATGCGCGACTGATCGAGTCTCTCTTTGCACGGATGGATGAATCACCCACAGCCCCCATGCCCACATTCGATGGTGCAGGGTGGTTGAACGGCGTGAAAATCCTGAAGTGCAACGGCGATCCGACCAGGAAGTGGCTGACGCAAACGGTCTGCCAACTGGAGGCGCTGTGGGAGGGCGCCAAGCTAGAGGTTGTGGACAGTGAAATAATCTTATCCATACCAAAGGCGAAAGTGCTCTTCTCCGTCGCAATCCAAGGGGATCGGGCGCTGAAGCTGCTTCAACGGCAGAATCCAGACGTCCCAACGGCGAATTGGAAGATTCTGCACATGGCCAGCCCTCTACCAACCGAGGGGGGCCAAAGTGTGGTTGTCCAAATCAACAAGTAGGCGGAGGATCTGCTGTACCCAAGATTCGGGAAGATGGCGTGGGGCATGGGTAGCGTCTACCTGCGCCTCAAGAAGCGACACCCCGACGACAAAGGCGCACACATCCTGCAGGCAGGCGAGGTGGAGAAGGACCTAGGTCTGGAATCCATCGTGGATGCCGCCCAGGAACTCGCTCTGGACGACTCGGAAGACGAAGAGGACGGTGACCTGACTGTAATAGCCAACCCGTCGAGCGGAAATGAGCCAGCCACCCATGACGTTGAGGGTGCTGCAGCTCAATCTTCATAAAAGCAGACTCGCATCGGCGGAGCTTCTGATTGCCCTAGAGCAATGGCCCGTCGACATAGCCTTGGTTCAAGAGCCATGGATTGCCTCGGGTAATATCGTGGCCGGACTAAGGTCCTCAAACTACAATACATTCTACTCACCAACGGTAAGCAGGAACAGAAGCGCCGTATTTGTGCGGAAGGGTATCCATGCTAACCTTATGCCTCATTACAGCGACCAGCCCAGGCATAGTAAAATCCGAGAGAAACATAGAAAGGTCCCTAGAGACCCTGTCCAAGGAATGACTGGATGCGTATCACGCATAAAGGGACATAGTACTTTGGTCTCCGAATGGAGGGTCCTAAAAACACCATCTTTCTCGGACCATAGGTATATTCAGTTCAGATATGATTTTAAAGGACTCCAAAGGTAGCTGTCTATAGAAACCCCCGGTACACGAACTGGGAAAAGTTTACAAGGACAGTGACCTCGAAACTCGCGACCAGCCCAGGCATAGTAAAATCCGAGAGAGACATAGAAAGGTCCCTAGAGACCCTGTCCAAGGAATTACTGACCCCAAAAACACAGGTCAAGAACCTAGGCACAGTACTGGACTGCAAGCTGGCATGGAGACCCAATGTAGTGGAAAGGGTGAAAAAGACCACCATTGCGCTATATGCATCCAAGAAGATTCTTAGCAGCTCTGATGCACTGGATCTACATCTCGGTCGTGCGTCCGACTCTGCTATGGAGCCTTAGTGTGGTGGCAAGCCACTGAAAAGACTACGTACACCGAGCTCATGGAGAGAATTCAGCGGCAGGCATTGGTCTGCATAACGGGGGCGCTGAAGTCAACCCCAACTAAAGCTCTAGAAACGATCCTCGGAGTCGACCCCATAGACATCCGCGCACAACTGACTGCAGAAAAGGCAGCACAACGTCTAGTTGCATCAGGTAACATGACGGCTTCGGGCATAGTTCGATCGCCCGAAGCATGATCAATAAAACGGACCATATGACCCCCAGAACGTGCCCGGAGGTTAAAACAACCTCGTTCATGGGCCCAGATGACTGGAAAACGGGTCGGGGCCAGACTCAACACCTCAATATATACACGGACGGCTCCAAGATGGAAGGAGGAGTAGGAGCGGGCTTATACTGTACGGCCCTGAAATAAGGCTGTCCTTTAAGCTACCCAATGACTGCAGCATATTCCAGGCGGAAGTCTTCGCCATAAGGAAAGCTGCTGAAGTGGCTCAAAATATAAATCGACCACACGATGTGGTCAACTTGTTCGTGGACAGCCAAGCGGCGATAAGATCCATGCAGGTGTCAACAGTCAGTTCCAAAAATGTGATGGCGAGCAGGGAGGCATTAGATAACCTTAGCACGACAAAGTCAGTGCGGATCTATTGGATTCCCAGTCACCAGGGCATCGATGGCAACGAGACATCTGACGTTCTTGCAAAGGAGGGCGTAGAGCTGGCGAACGACAGAACGGAGAGCGTGCCTGTTTTCCTCCGAACGCTCCAAAGCGCCCTGGTGGAGGAATACCAAGACCTGCCGAATCTCAAGAACTATGTGCAAAGAGCGCAACGACAAACTCAGCCAGTATGTACTGCGTCTACCACGGAAAGACTGCAGACTGTTAGTGGGAATCCTTACAGGCCACTTCCTGGCAGCATCACACGCAACCACACTCGGAATACTCAACAGCCGCGCCTGCAGGAAATGTGATGAATCGGGGGCTATCGAAACCCTGGAACATCTTATCTGCAACTGCCCGGCTCTCTCAAGAGCGAGAGGAAGATACCTCGGTGCCCCAGTACTGGCATCACTAGGAGACGCCTCCAGCAGGGAACCAGGAGAACTACTTGCCTTCGCCAAAAACTCCTCGATCCTTATGGACATAAAAACCTCGTAACTTATCTCAAGGTTCATGCGCATCAACCGGACAACTAAGGGCCATATTGGCCTATGCGTGGCCCCGTGAGGGCCGTCCGGGTTAACCTAACCTAACCTTACCTAATGATCCGCTTCAAAAAAGGATCGTTTTTAATCCGTTGCAGCAGAGAATGACAGATATTGATACGCTTAGTTAGGTGAATTTCCTTTAAGTTATGCGGAACCCAAACATCGAGCTTGTTTACGTAGCCAAGTTTCTTCAAATGGTTTTTAACCGTTGTATGCGACACACTGAGCTTCTCTGACATCTCCCGCGTTGAATAACGCCGTGTTGAATAACGCCGCGTTGAATAACGCCGCGTTGAATAACGCCAGCAAAGCCTGAATTTGTTCGTCAAAAACGGCCGATGGTCGACCAGAACGTGGGGCGTCTTTAACTCCAAAATCACCAAGCCTGAATTTGGCAAACCAGCGCTGACATTGGCGATCACTCATGGCATCTTTACCATACACTTCGCACAATTTTTCGCGAGCTTCGACCGCTTTTTTTACTTTTCGGAAATAAAAAAGCAAAATATGCCGAAAATGCTCACTTTGATCCTCCATGTTTAATTTGCTATAGCTTCCACAAATGTTATCGGATAATTACCAAATTTTCATCGATAGTACCTAAGACAATAAGCTTTAAAACGATACTAAAAAGTGTGACCCTGGTGCTCGATTATTCGTAAATAAATTATATTAAAAACGATTTCTAAAAAAAAACGACATGACTTTCTTGCCCACCCAATATTTATAGACTTTACTTCTCTTTCTCTCGCTCACTTGCTCTCTTGCTCTCGGCACTCCGCGCTGCCAAAAAATCAAAATTCAATTTCCCAGCGGCGAATATTGCCTTTACAAAATGGATTACGAATGCATTACTTCTCCTCTAGTAATAGGGAAACAATGGATTACAACATGGATTACTTTGCCATAGGCATGGCCGCCTTGTAGTGTGGTCGGGACACATTCTGCATTACTAGTAATGGGAAAAGTATGCCAGGGTCGAATCACCATTACGAATTCATTATACTTTTCCAAACTTGTAATGCAAAATGTTGAAGGACTAGAGAAAATTCAACATACAATTTGAAAAACGTATACTGCGTTGTAATGCTGTTTATTTATGAAAAACAAAAATGTTCTTTCCTCATGTAGGAATTGAACTTGGGTATTACAGTATAATGGAAGGAAAGGCTAACCGCAAGGCCATTGTCTGTGCTTTTTTTAGTTCGTTAAACTATACACAAAAGGAATTTTGTTACTATTAAAGTCGCGAAGCTCAAACGTGACGGAGGGGAAACGAAAAAAGAACACATAGACAATAATTTTTCGGTGTGTTTGTGATTTTTGACGAAATGAAATCGTTAACGAACAAAAAAACGAAGTCATAGGAGCTTTGATTACAACATCACTGCCGAAAAACAGCAATCGTAATCGATTACATTTTCTACACATTTTTTCTCTAGACCCCATTCACCTGTTCGCCGCTGGGTTATGTCTCATTTGTCGATTCTTGAATTACATTGCGCACAACGTTTCAAAACGGGCTGTGGCGCATTGCGTTAGTTGGTGGCCTGCAAATAATGCGATCGAGGTTCGAGTCCACTATGAGGCGAAGGATTTTTGTTAGCTGTATCTTTTTATTGTAATATAACAATAATTTTATTTTTTAAACAAAAAAGCAACTACACTATCCCTAGAATCAAATGATTTCAACCGAAATCATTCAATCCGTTTATGATCTTTACCTTTCTTTCAATTTAAATAATTCATATTAAATAAACAATGTTAAAAAAAAACATAAAAAGAAAATGTCGAGTCGGATTTGGAACTCGGTCCGACAAGATCCGCAGTTAAGCGTGTACACCCCTAGCCCACAGGGCCTTGTTACGGGGCGTCAGACAGATGCGACATTGAGCCTATTTCGCAGAAGAGCAAACGAAATTTCGTCCCAAAAAATATCGCTATGATAATATATATTTTTTTTAATATCATCGATTTATCGATATTTTGATATCTTTTCGACATCCCTACTTCGACGCAAAGCTAACCTCCTGAGAATAAACACTGAAGGCAAGGGTAGTGGTTGCATTCTAAATAACAAGGATGCGACTAATCTGTTAGGCGAGGTGTCCCAAATACTTCACCCTAGGAATGAAATGACAGCCGAATTAATCTTCGAGCTAACTTCACAGCACACTTAGGCAATAAGAAGGATTGGACTACATTGTCCGAAGTGCACCCTATGGCTAAATACCACCATAGCATGGTACACAGATGGATCCCTGGCACAAAAAGGCACTGGCCTTAGAGTGGTAGGGCCCCGCATAAAATACCACGAATCCCTTGGCCAATACACCAGCATATTCCAGACTGAGGACTGAGGAGAGCTCAACATACAGCGTGGTTACAAGGAAAAGGACATCTCGATCCTTTCGGACAGCCGAGCAGAAATAACTGCACTATACAGTAACAAAGTCACCTCAAAGATAGTCTTAGAGGTGAAGAGTAAGCTAAATCTATTGGGCAGTCGAAATAGGGTGGCCCTCAGACGCATTCCCGGTCATAGGGACATGTCCGGAAATGAAATTGCCGATAAAATGGTAAAATTAGGGGCCGAACAGCCCCTGATAGGACCAGAACCCTACTATGGCATAGGAAGACACACAATAAAATAATACTTTAGGAAAGAGGAAGGCATCATGAGGCAAAAACACTGGAGAAATACTCCAGGCCTAAGGCAAGCCAAAACTCTAATAGATAACTATAACAAGAAGAGGTTCAAGGAACTTATTCAACTAGGAAAGAATTCACTTAGGATCGTTACCGGATTACTAACCGGGCACTGCAGACTGAAAAGTCACGTAAGATAAGAATAACCAGCATTAGGGCCTGCAGATATGCACATCATCGCAGAATGTCCAGCCTTAACAAACGTAAGAAGCAGAACCTTATGATTCAGAACTCTATCACATGAGCCCTTAGGAAGTATGAACCCATCAAAACTCCTCCTTTGTTCGAGAAAATGGGTTGATATCTGAGCTGAAAGCTCTGAATGGGGGTACAATAGATCTGAACAGGTCGCTGTACACTTAACACCCCAGTTTAATTATTTTCATTTTCGAAAAGTTATGGGGGATATCGAAATTTCTTTTAGATTTCTAATTAGGCTTTTTTCAAAACCTAAAATTCGGTAAAATCCAAATTTCGAAATTCCAATCACTTTAGAAACATTTAATTTTTTTTGCTATGTTAGCTTATGGCAACCAATCTGCCTTTTATAGCTCTTTTCAAAGGTTATTATTTTTTGTTTACATTTGTTATACTCTTACAGAGGGTATAATGATTTCAGTTATTATATATTACAAATTTATAGATTCGGTGTTTTTTGACATATTACCTTTCACTCTTTGAAATATCATTTTTTAATATTTCAGAATTTGAATTTAATTTATTCATGCGGTTATTCCAGGACATTGTTCTGCTCATTTATTATAGCATTTATTAGAGGCTTAGAAAAGGACAAATACATATTTACTGGGATTTGTTTGGATAAAATGGCATGGTTACTAAGAATTTAAACGTTAAATTTAAACTTTATAATTCAAACAACATTAACTGGTTAAAAACTGAAAAATTAATAGTGTGTATTGCCATTAAATCAGACATTTTAATACGTTTTTAAAATGTTTTGCGCTGTACAAACTACAAAGTACCAGTGGTTCACAGCTAATTTTAACCAGTCTACACCAAAAACTTTAACAACCCATAAAAACTAAACAAAACATGTAATTAAAATAATTTAAACGCAGAATACATCTATGATGATACACATTAGTGTTTAATAATTTTATGATTTTTTAAATATTTTACAAATATTTTTTTTGAATTAATTACAAAAAAAGCCAAAAAAAAAAGGCCACAGCTTATTTCAACCAGTTAACAAAAAAATCGAATAAATAAGCATGGTGGCCAATAACTTTTTTTTTTAATTTTGCATGACTACCCTTTTGTTTACCAACAATTTAAAGTTAACTTTGCATGGATACAATGCCTTTTGTTGTTGTTGCCAAGTAAAAACTACTCTCGACCCTTGGGCAGGACATTTGGCGTAGTTTCGTCTAAAAATATTGTGTTTTTGAACATTTTTTTGTAATGTTGACTTCCAAAGGTTGCGGACAACAGTTTGGTATAGACTACTGGGAAACATATTCTCCTGTAATCCGATATGAAACTTTGCGAATGCTATTCGCTGTAGCCGTAGAAAAGCAGCTGAATATGCATCAGGTTGATATATCAAACGCATACTTGAATGCCGAGCTACATGAAGACGTGTATATGAAACAACTTTCGAACTTTATTGACAATCGCAACCCCAACTGTGTATTAAAGCTACGAAAAGCGATATATGGGCTAAAGCAATCTGGACGTGCATGGAACAGCACATTAGATGAAGCCCTGCAGAGGATTGGATTCAACATAAGCAGAAACGAACCTTGTTTATACATCAAAGAAAGTCAGAACAAGTACAGCTACATAGCCGTATACGTGGATGATCTTATCATCATTTGCCCAAGTGAGGAGGACATCACCGTGGTCAAAAGCAAGATATCTGCGGTCTTCGACATGCAAGACGGAGGCAAGCTGAACTATTTCTTGGGTCTGGAAATCAACAGAGATGGCGATACGGGATGTATAACTCTTTGTCAACACAGATACATTCACTGCTTGTTGGATCAGTATGGCATGACAGCAACACCGCTAGACGCTGGATTCCATATTACCTGCAAGGATACAAATTGCGTTAAGGTAAATATCACCAAGTACCAATCACTAATCGGTTCTCTCATGTATTTAGACGTTCTGAGCCGACCTAACATCGTACATGCCGTAAGCAAGCTATCCCAGCGTAACACTGATCCGCACATCGAGCACGAGTCTGCAGCTAAACACTTGTTGCGATATTTAGCGGGGACATCAAACTTGAGTATTGTCTACAAGAAGTCTGGAGGATCAGTAATGGGATTTGCAGAAGCGGATTGGGCGAACGACCAACTGGACCGGAAGTCCTACTGTGGATATGCTTTCTTCCTGGCTGGCGCTGCGTTCTCATGGTCTTCAACGAAGCAGAGCGTCGTTGCTTTGAGCAGCACAGAAGCGGAATATATTGCCCTGTAAACTGCAGCTAGAGAGGCAATATACCTTAGAAGATTGCTGGGGGGTATGGGTTGGCCAAACCAAGAGCCTTCGGAGACAACATTAGCTCTCATCATATTGCAAGAAACCCGACCCATCATAAGCGTACCAAACACATAGACATAAAGTTTCATTATGTAAGAGAAAAAGTTGAGAGCAACGAAATCAATTTAAAACATGTATTTACAGAAGAAAATGTTGCAGATTTGTTAACAAAAGGTTTATGTAAGCAAAAGCATTGTAAATTTGTTAGAGCCCTTGGACTAGTAGATTCCGATAGCGAAGATCATGTATAGCTTAAGCAAAAGTGTTGAAATTGTATTTACCAGTAAGCATAACATAATCTGTTTGGTAACAATATCTTTATATGTAACAAGAATGTATATATATCGAGCAGCGAGCTTTAAACATATGTTTTCCCGTTTACAGCTGTTAACTGAGACAACAGGGCCTTAACAGGGCTGTAATACCCTTTTTTACCAACATGAAAAATCTATAAAGAAATGAACTATTGGCTCGGCCAGAACAAATAATATTATTTGCAATCGTTTAAAACTAGGATCGGCAGAAAAACACTTCTTTATCCAAACTGTTCGCTACTGCAATAATCTTACAAACAATTTAAAAAACATTAAAAATGAAACCCAATTCAAAACCAAATTATTTTCCCACCTTCGGGGCACACTCTAACTTTAACTTTAATGTTAGCTTAAATTTCTTATATTTGTTTACTTTTAAGATTTTTAATGTTAGTTAGTAAGACAAAATGATTAATGTTAAATGTTACCCAAAGTGACTGGTGCCATAATTAAAAGGCTTCACCTAGCCTGTAGCACAGGGATAAAACTTAAATAAATAAATTGGTTGATTTTTGAGCAGATTGTCTTATTAGTTTGCTTAAAGTTGTATCTTTAAGTAACTTTCGTCAAAGTTAAAAAAGTTGAAAATGTTTTTGATCGTTCCTATGGCAGCTATATGATATAGTAGTTCTATTTTAATAAAATTAAATTCGAAATTCAAAAATATTAAAAAAGAGTAATATCCCAGAGTAGAAGAATAAGAAAATTTAAATCAAAATTCAGAATTATCAAAAAATTTTATTTCGAAGCGTAGGAGACTATATGTTAAAAAACACTAAAGATATAATTATTCCTATGGGAGCTATAGGATATAGTTGTCCGATCCGGTCGGTTCCGATTTATATTCTACCTGCAATAGTAAGAAGACTTTTGGGAAAGTTTCATCCCGATAGCTTAAAAACTGAGAGACTAGTTTGCGTAGAAACGGACAGACAGACGGACGGACATGGGCTAGATCGACTCGTCTAGTGATGCTGATCAAGAGTATATATACTTTATGGGATCGTCTCCTTCACTGCGTTACAAACTTCTGACTGAAATCATAATACCCTCTGCAAGGGTATAATGACTTTGTTTTTTCATGTTGTTTGTATGCATATATTTCGTTGTTTTTTTTTATACCCGTTATTCGTGCAAAAGAATGTAACAGGTAAAAGGAAGCGTTACCGACAATATCAAGTATACGTCAAGTATAAGTCTGGACCACTAGCCGAGCCGATCTAGCCATGTTCGACTGTCTGTCTGTCCGCTGAGATCTCAGAAACTGTGGGAGCTAGAGAGTTCCGGTTTTGGATTTAGATACATTAGCTTCCCATTCAGCGCAAGTTTATCATGCCGATGTGCCACACCCATTCTAACGACCACAAAACGCGAAAAGCTGTGGCGCCCAAAGTTTTGAAGCTAGATTAAAAGAGTTAACGAAAATGTATTTGATTCTTTAATACCTATCGAATAACCAAAAAAGTGTGCCACGCCTAATATATCGCCCACAAACCGAAAAATGTGTTGCTCACAGTTTTGAAGCTATCCTTGCGATAGATGGCGCCGGGTATTAAGGCACTCGACTGTAGCGTTCTCTCTTGTTTTTATAGTAAGAATTATTTTGTTTCACTCGACTACTGGGCCCTATGCGGAACGGCGCGCATCTAGCATTAAATACAAAAGCTACACGTCTATAATGGAAAAGAGCTTTAAGGTTTTTAATCTTAGGCAAAAGCCAACGACTAAAAAGCTTTTTGCAGTGTTTTTCAAGTTATTTTTGTGCTATTATGCCGAAATTTAAGCTTTATCAAAAGATTCTCTAATCTAAGGGAAAAGCTCTCTCTTGTGCATGCAAAATAGTAAATATCTTAACTTAAAATAGTATATATAATTTAAGTCCTTGCCAAGAATTGATTATTCTGTCATTATCAGTGTATGACCTAACTGTGTTGAGAATAACTTTACCAAATATTAGGAATCATGCGCGAAACGTTGCAACAACTTTTACAAGAAAGCAATCGATAAAAAATAAATGTTGAAACAAGATGTATTTGCGTGTTATTATTAAGGCATAGAACTATTTGACGGCTATGATGCGTTTTCGTAAGCGTTTTAAATTGAACGGAATATATTATAGCTAAAAACCATAAAGGAAATAATCGAAGACCAAAGGTAATTTTAATTACAACTGTTCTATGAAATAATGTTCATTAAAACGTTTCTTATCGTTAAATCACTAAGAAATATGCATCGTATATATATATAAATCTATATATATCATTAAAGTCTCCTATAAATTTGATGGAAGCATCAGAAAATCATAACCATTTCATCAGTATATGACCGCCATTTTGTTACTTTTATTTTGAGTTAGCAGTTTTTAGAGTTATGAATTGTGAAACTGCAGGTATGCAAATGCATAAACATAACATTCATATGTATGCATAAATAAAACGTATACATAAATTAGATATGTGTGTATGCATAAGCGTACAAATAACAAAGTTATCGAAAATTTTATTTTGGGGTGTCAGAGAAATTTGTTTATATATTAAACCATCCGTTTTTGGGTAGAAAAAGTTTCTTTGACACCACCTCTAACATTTTATCAATGAGGCCTTTCAAAAGTGATTTTCAGTGGCTTACATGTGTATGTATATAAATAAAACCCGCTTATTAACCTGTTGACATACATAGATATGTATATGTTTGTGTGTAAGGGTGGGTTTGCAACAAGAACAAAATAGAACTATGTGGTCGAGTGCCTCGACTATAAGACACTAAGCTAAAGGAAGTGCGAAGGAAATGGAGCATGCAGCAAAGCTATTGTTGTCACCCTGTATCCACCTACTACGATTGGATTTTACCGAATTTTAGGTTTTAAAAAGGCCTAATTAGAAATCTAAAACAAATTTAGGTATCCCTCATAACTTTGGGGTTACATTTAAAATTAACTTTTCGATTTAAAAAATCTAAGCCGCTGCTCCGATTAAGATGAATTCTGGATCATTAGTTATTCTTTGGCCCAAATGCTTAAGTTTAATTTTTCAAGTTTTTAACATATTTTTTATGAGCCAAAAAAAATATTAAAAATGAGTCAATTTGAATAAAAAAGAGCCAAGGTTTTACTATATACTAAATTACCATACCAGCGGAACAATTTATTGGGTGGGCAAGAAAGTCATGTCGTTTTTTTAGTAATCGTTTTTAATCTAATTTATTTACGACAAATCGAGCACCAGGGTAACACTTTTTAGTATCGTTTTAAAGCTATTTGTCTTAGGTACTATCGATGAAAATTTGGTAATTATTCGATAACATTTGTGGAAGCTATAGCAAATTAAACATGGAGGATCAAAGTGAGCATTTTCGGCATATTTTGCTTTTTTATTTCCGAAAAGTAAAAAAAGCGGTCGAAGCTCGCGAAAAATGTTGCGAAGTGTATGGTAAAGATGCCATGAGTGATCGCCAATGTCAGCGCGGGTTTGCCAAATTCAGGCTTGGAGATTTTGGAGTTAAACCCGCCCCACGTTCTGGTCGACCATCGGCCGTTTTTGACGAACAAATTCAGGCTTTGCTGGATGAAAACGCGGGAGATGTCAGAGAAGCTCAGTGTGTCGCATACAACAGTTGAAAACCATTTGAAGAAACTTGGCTACGTAAACAAGCTCGATGTTTGGGTTCCGCATAACTTAAAGGAAATTCACCTAACTAAGCGTATCAATATCTGCCATTCTCTGCTGCATCAATTCAAATGTGTACTGTCGCCAGCTATCCAATTTGGAGGAAAAAATAAATAAAAGGAGACAGACAGACAGACAGACAGACAGACAGACAGACAGACAGACAGACAGACAGACAGACAGACAGACAGACAGACAGACAGACAGACAGACATACAGACAGACAGACAGACAGACAGACAGACAGACAGACAGACAGACAGACAGACAGACAGACAGACAGACAGACAGACAGACAGACAGACAGACAGACAGACAGACAGACAGACAGACAGACAGACAGACAGACAGACAGACAGACAGACAGACAGACAGACAGACAGACAGACAGACAGACAGACAGACAGACAGACAGACAGACAGACAGACAGACAGACAGACAGACAGACAGACAGACAGACAGACAGACAGACAGACAGACAGACAGACAGACAGACAGACAGACAGACAGACAGACAGACAGACAGACAGACAGACAGACAGACAGACAGACAGACAGACAGACAGACAGACAGACAGACAGACAGACAGACAGACAGACAGACAGACAGACAGACAGACAGACAGACAGACAGACAGACAGACAGACAGACAGACAGACAGACAGACAGACAGACAGACAGACAGACAGACAGACAGACAGACAGACAGACAGACAGACAGACAGACAGACAGACAGACAGACAGACAGACAGACAGACAGACAGACAGACAGACAGACAGACAGACAGACAGACAGACAGACAGACAGACAGACAGACAGACAGACAGACAGACAGACAGACAGACAGACAGACAGACAGACAGACAGACAGACAGACAGACAGACAGACAGACAGACAGACAGACAGACAGACAGACAGACAGACAGACAGACAGACAGACAGACAGACAGACAGACAGACAGACAGACAGACAGACAGACAGACAGACAGACAGACAGACAGACAGACAGACAGACAGACAGACAGACAGACAGACAGACAGACAGACAGACAGACAGACAGACAGACAGACAGACAGACAGACAGACAGACAGACAGACAGACAGACAGACAGACAGACAGACAGACAGACAGACAGACAGACAGACAGACAGACAGACAGACAGACAGACAGACAGACAGACAGACAGACAGACAGACAGACAGACAGACAGACAGACAGACAGACAGACAGACAGACAGACAGACAGACAGACAGACAGACAGACAGACAGACAGACAGACAGACAGACAGACAGACAGACAGACAGACAGACAGACAGACAGACAGACAGACAGACAGACAGACAGACAGACAGACAGACAGACAGACAGACAGACAGACAGACAGACAGACAGACAGACAGACAGACAGACAGACAGACAGACAGACAGACAGACAGACAGACAGACAGACAGACAGACAGACAGACAGACAGACAGACAGACAGACAGACAGACAGACAGACAGACAGACAGACAGACAGACAGACAGACAGACAGACAGACAGACAGACAGACAGACAGACAGACAGACAGACAGACAGACAGACAGACAGACAGACAGACAGACAGACAGACAGACAGACAGACAGACAGACAGACAGACAGACAGACAGACAGACAGACAGACAGACAGACAGACAGACAGACAGACAGATTTGGCTCAAAAGAGCCAAATCTTGCAACCGTGGGTGTAGTGCTGTGAAGAATGGAGAGGAAAAGGGGACAATTTAAGTAAAAATTTGTTTTGGATTTTAAAAACTTTAACTCCGATCAATATGATTTTCGAACAATAGTCAGTTCTGTGGATCAAATGCTTACGTTTTATTTTTCAAAAAGAATTTTTAATTTTGTAGCAGAAGTAAGAAGTAAGTCCGCCATGGAAGAAAATAGAAAATTACTAATCGAATCTTAAGATTTGAACTTTTGACCAAATACGTATGTACATATGTATATTTGGATATGTTTTGATTTGCTTATATGTACAAGACATGTACAATACAATACATACACATAATGTGAGAGTGCGGTCGCGTTCTATAATCCCTCCGTCTAATCCCTCTAGTTTTCAGCACAAATCAAAAAGCGCAGTCGGCCATCCGGCTTAGAGAATCAGTACACGCACCTGGACATCTTCTGGTGGTCAGGAGTCCGCTGATCGTAGTGTGCGAAAGGGGCTGCGTGTCCCATAGCAGCGAGCTTCGGACAGGGTGCAGGCCAAGCACATACGTGCGTGCCGTAGCATGTAGGAAAATTCTGGTCGGTTTCTTTCAAATTTTGGGCAGTCCTTTAAAAAAATTTTAATATTAAAATTTAATTATTATAAATAGTTTTAAAAGTTTTAAAATAGCAAAGTCCGATCGAGGACAAGCAGGATACTGCGGGAAAAGGTCCAACCTTCCCGCAATATCAGTGCACACGCACTGAATCCCCCAGGGGAAATGTCGGGCAAGGGATCGGGGGCACAACCTCCTGGCGCCAGCCTAGCAGTTGTGCCAAACAATAGCGGCCTGGCGCCACCGCCTAATGCCGACGGCTTTCATACGCCGTTGTCCAGTCTACCTGACTGGGACAACATGGGAGCTGACCCGTTTAAAAAAAGCAATGCGATGGCGAGATCGCCAGAAAAAAGGGTGGAGTGCCGTGGCAAGCAGCCTGGCACACCACCAGCACCCCAAAAGCTGCTGACGAAGAGCAGGGGATGTGCTAAAACAGCTGTCTGGTCTGGGATCGAAGGCCAGGGAGCTGAAGAAGCTAATGGACGGAAAGCGCTCCGTCACAAACCCCTTGAGGGATATTGTCGACGAAATCGACTGTCTCCAGAGGGAAGTCCTGTCGGCTGTGCAGTGCAGGAATTGTCCAAATGGATATTACTTATTAAAAATACTCTCAGTCATAATGCAAGTATTTTAATATTTTTTAAAGAATTTTTAAAAATTAAATTTATTTTTATTATTTTCTAGCTTTTAAATATCTGATTTAGCTATTTTTTGACCCGGCTGCCATCACCACTAATTTTTGTTTACATGTCGCCGCCTACGATAAATTTTAAATTTGGACTCTGTCAACCGAAAAAAGTTGAAAAATCCGAACTTTAAAAATCCACCATAAATCCAATTTTCCATGATTTTGGGCCATACCCGGCTTGTTTTATTCGGTAGGATGTAATCTTTAAGTAGGTACCCATTTACAGTCGACCAAAAAACACATTTTTCATCTTTGTCGAGCTGCTGCGCTGCCATTACTTATGCAATCATATTGATATGTATGGCAAAGTTAAGCTCTGATCTATTGACTTTAAAATAAAACGAAAACTGGCCCAATCGGGTAGATATCTGCCGAGATATAAGAAGAAATTAGAAAAAAGTCAGAAATTTAACATTTTGAATTGTAAACAAGAGAGAACGCTATAGTCGGGTGCCCCGACAATCAGATACCCGTTACTCAGGTAAAGGGTGTGCGAGGGAGATGGAGATAGAAACTTTGAACACGCATAACTTTTTAACGAATGGTCCGATTTGAAAATTTGAAAAAATTGAAATTTTTAAAATCGTATATAAGCGATTGTGGGAGGGGGCGTGACACCTTTTTGAAACAAACTTGCGCTGCGTAGGAACTCCTAGAATCTGCAGGCAAAATGCCAATCTTCTAGCTTTTATAGTTTCCGAGATCTCAGCGTTCATACAGACAGACAGACAGACGGACAGACAGACGGACAGACGGACAGACGGACATGGCTAGATCGACTCGGCTAGTGATCCTGATCAAGAATATATATACTTTATGGGGTCGGAAACGCTTCCTTCTAGCTGTTACACACTTTTGCACGAATACAATATACCCTTTTACTCTACGAGTAACGGGTATAACTAGTGTTATAATTGTACTATTTGACTAATTGGATAAGAAAAGTTACAACAACAAACTTTTGAAAACATAGGGCGGCAACACTACTAGTATTTTGACCGCAGCTGTAAACTTTTATGTTTTTTGACTACGTTTTACTAAAATTTGTCTCTCCCTTAAAAAAAATCCTAAAATTATTCTAAGTATGGGGTTTGAAAGATAAAGATTTAAAAAAAGATTAAAAAACTTTAACATTAAAACAAACCATGAATCCATTTGCCTCTGAGACCTCCGGAAAGTTGGCCAATTTCAGCATCTTTCGAACTTTGTGTGTGCTAAGAATTCTTGCGTCGGGGAACTTTTTGGAATACACAGTTTAACTTGGGAATTCGTAACGAATTTAAAGATATAGCACCCATCGAGGTAAATTTTAAAAGCATTCATTTTGTTGCACAGTGTTATTTATTAGTTTTCAGACGTTGAGTTATTGACAAACTTGGATTAGTAAAAAACATTAATTCACTCCGCTGTACACACATACGCACGAAATACATATAAGCTAAAATTTGAGTATTTTACACACTCAATCCGTAGATATGTGCGTGGGTGTGTGCACTGCAGGTGACTCAGGAAGTGAGATTCTGAGTGTATAAGTTACTGGATTCCTTCTAGAATCTAGATCATTCTTTTATAATGTTAGCGTACGTTGTTGTTGTTGTAGAGCTTGCTCTCACTGGGCTCTCTCTCTCTCTTTCGATCTCAACGCTCTCACACACTCTCAGAGAGTCGGGGGTTCCCACCGGAAAAATTCCTCTGGAAAATAACATATTTTTTATCTCTGGCAGTAGAATGCCGGCCAAAATCCACTTGTTTTTCGACTTCTCGCATTATAGATTTTCCACACGTACTCAGTTATGGTTTTCCTCCACTTGCAATAAAAATAACTTTTTTTCATGTAATATTTGTATGTGTATTTATTAATAATATTTACAATCGAAGCATTGGAAGCATTTGCTTGGCCGAATGTAGGTCTTAGGTATCCATGTCTTGTAAGCCTGTCTTCTGAAAATATCAAAAATAATTAAGGTATGAATGTAAGACCAGGAATAATAATAAGAGTAATTACCATTTTTACATCTCCATACAAAATTAAGGGATCTCTCCAGAAATTATGCCTAGTTTGCCATTTCCGATCATTTACCCTCTGATCAGCTGTTTTATGTCGGGGATGAGAACCATGAGAAGAAAAAATCAAATATGGGAAATGCAGGCGCAACAGTTCTCGTCCCAAGAAGTCTCAATCGGCCTGGCTGAAATAAATGTAATATTTTGATTAAGTTAAACAACTAAGTTAGTACTGAAGTACTATTCATACAACCATTTAATGAACACCGCACACCATTTACCCCTGGTGAAGATTAAAAACATTTCAAGTGACACTGAAATGCAGAGTTTGTGTTAAAGATAGCATCTGTAGGCTTATATTTATTAATGGCGAAAATATCTGTGGTACTAACCTCTGTAACGCTGAAATTAAGATTATTAAACGACAACAATTATTTTATCAGTTACCTTTTTCTTGTTTTTAGACTAAAACAAGAGAGAACGCTATAGTCGGGTTTGTGTCCTATCTAATACCCGTCACTCAGCTAAAGGGAGTGCGAGGGAGATGGATATATACAATTTTTTTGATTGCGAATAACTTTTTAATGAATGGTCCGATTTGAAAAATGTCTTCTACATTTCGATAGGTATAAATATACAAATCAAAATTGCATTTATACTTCTCGGAAATCTTTAAAGGTGTGGGCGCCAGACACATTTTAAAATCGTTAGTGGGCGATTGTGGGCGTTAGAGGGGGCGTGGCACCTTTTTGAAATAAACTTGCGCTGCGTAGGAAGCCCAAGAATAAGTGTGGGAAATCTCAACCTTCTAGCTTTTACAGTTTCCGAGATCTCAGCGTTAATACGGACGGACAGACGGACATGACTATATCGACTCGGCTAGTGACCCTGATCAAGAATATATATACTTTATAAGGTCGGAAACGCTTCCTTCTCCCTGTTACATATTTTTGCACGAATACAATATACTTATAATAATATAATATAATAAAATTTGAAATTGATGTGACCGTCCATCATATATTTGACAATACCAACGCTCCGAAGAAAGATAATAATTGGTCATAGTTTCGTTGTAACTTAGGGTCATACTTTTCCCGCGAATAAATATTTCCTTTAAATAATCAGGGTATTCCCTAAACTGTTAAATTGCGGAATTGTTGAAAATTCAACAAAAATTTTCAGCAATTAAGGGAACGACCCAAAATGGTTCCTGTTTAATTTTCAAACATCTGTTATTTGTTGAAAAGTTTCACGGAACTTTAAACATGTTAAATTTGATTTATTATTGCTATTTACTGTCTAAAATTGTTACCAAGGTAAAAGGAACCACAAATATGCTTTCTAAACTGATTTTAAAATAAATAATGCGTACTGGTGATACTAAAATGTTACAGAGTTCCTATGGCTTTTAATAAAAATGGTGACAACTCTGGCTTTTCAGCAATTCAACAAAATTTTCAACAGCCTCGAGGCTGTTGAATTGCTGAAATTTCTGAAAGTTGACTTTGTATGGAACGGCTGATTAACAGCTGACCTAAATTCAACAATTCAGCAATTCAACAGTTTAGGGAATACCCAGAATATTTTTCAGGGACCGTAATCATTAAAGGTACGTATATTATAGGTATAGGAGGTATTTTTCGCCATTTCGATTTCATGTTAAGTGTTATCAATACTACCAACACGAATTTTTATTTTTTAACAACACTTAAAAGTGGTTTAGGCCACGATTGGACGATCAAATTATTATATTTTATAGAAAATGTTTAAAAATGTAAAAAACCAATAATAGTTTGGCAATCCTTGATAAATTTGATCAAATATTTTGATCGTCTGACCTTGGCTTTATTCTATAACTTTTTTGAGTCCCGTCATCATTCTTATTATTATTTGTAGTATTTATTCAATATTTATGAATATTTTAGAAAATCCCGGTTGTAGCTTTGAAATCAAATTGGCACAGAATCTTATTCAAAAGCCGTGTTGCACGGAAAAATAAATTAAAATCATCAATAAATATGAGGTGAGCGGAGATTGAGTTCGTTGAATGCCAGCAGTGATCCTAACCAGATAATATTTGCGGAATAAACTATAAACTATTGTGTCCAAATATATATTATACTGTGTGGTATTTCATTAATAGAGAAATATATCATACCACCACAATTCTTAGGTAATTTAATAATTATCAAGAAATAACACATTTACAAAGAAGTAAACATAACTCGGTTAAAATAGTTTTACAATTTCGTTTTTGCTAAATACAACAGAGAACGCTATAGTCGGGTGCGCCGACTATCAGATACCCGTTACTCAGCTAAAGGGAGAGCGAGGGAGATAGATAAAACTTTGATAGCGCATAACTTTTTAACGAATGGTCCGATTTGAAAAAATTCTTCTACACTTCCAGAGGTATTGATAAGCACAATAAAACTAAATTTTTACTTTTCCGAAATCTTCAAAGGTGTGGGCGCCAGACACCTTTTAAAATCCTTAAAGACGATTGTGGGCTTTAGAGGAGGCGTGGCTTTCGGCTGAAACAAACTTACGCTGCATAGGAAGCCAACGAATATGTGTGGGTAATACCAACATTCTTGCTTTTGTACATCCAGAAAAAATATGGACATAAATTAGGGTAATATGGGCTAAATTTGGACTTAAGAATTCTTAGACTTAATTTAAGTCCATCATGGTTAAGGTTATGATGGTCTTAAAAGTAGTCCATATTACCCATACATTTTAGCATTCAGATTTCCATCTAAACTTACAGAAGCAGTTAGCCACTCGAAAATTTAATAAAGGCGTAGCCCAGGGGGAACTATGCCAGCTTCCGGTTTTTTGAACCGGGTTCGAGCCCAGTACAAGGCATGTTTTATTTTTTTTTTAACTTTGTATTGAATTTTATTTTTTATTTATGATTTCCAGTCATTAGTTTAGAAGCTAAACCTCGTCAAAGTTTAAAAATCGGGAAAAATTCAAGTTTGGCAGGCATAAGTCCGATCATTAAAAATACACACCTAAAAACCGAAATTAGTTTTACAACTTATTCTGGTAGATGGTACTTTGACAAAAAACAAGCTAATGATCATTAGAATCCACCAGCAAATGAATTTTATATGAATATTTGAAGTTTGGGAAAACGGTGCTTTTTTGGCCGCTTACGGCCGTTAACTGAGACAACAGGGCTGTAATACCCTTTTTTCCCAACTTGAAAGATCTATGTAAAATGGAACTATTGATATTTGGGCTGATGGTCTTATTAGTTTGCTTAAAGTTGTATTTTTAAGTAGAAGTTATAAAACTAATTTCGGTTTTCAGTCGTGTATTTTTAACGAAGCCATTTATGCAAGAGCTTTTGGATTTTTTTTCCACTTTTTTAACTTTGACGAGGTGTAGCTTCTAAACTAATGACTGGAACTCAATGATGTCAGTCAAATATTACCGAAATCAGGATATCAGAGCTCAAGATAGAAAATGAATAAGGGCCAAAAACGTTTTTTACACTTAAAGAAAAATTGACACCATACAAAAATTTATAAGTGCTCATTTCTTAGTTAGGGGGATGTACTTTACCGAAAAACTAAGGTTGCCTTCGATTAGAGTGAGGTCGATTTTATTTTTCAAACTGGTGTTATTGGATATTACAAATTGAAATATTTTGTTTTTAGAAAGTTAAAAACTAAACAATAATAATAATAATAATTGTGAGCTGCGCACTCTCTCACTAAGCTAACATCTCATATGGCAGCATTTAAGATAAACATTGTTTATATTCAGAATTTTTAATTAAATTTAACAACAATCGGACGACAATATTTTATAGCCGCCATACGAAGGAAAGAAAAATAATACGAAATTAAACAATTTGTAATTTTTAATTTCATAGGAATGATCTGCAAGGGTTTTTTTGTGCTATGTTTTAGGTAGTGGACTATTCTTCACACTATTGATTCCTTAAAATTTATGGCCTTAAAATGAACATTTATGGCTATTTTTACTATTTTTAAGTCCACAATGGCCATAAATCACCATTTTAGGCAATGTAGTCCATGTTTCCCTAAATTTAGGAATTTTTATTTTCTGAGTGAATGCAGGACAAAATCCACTGGTTTTTCGACTTCCCGCATTATAGATTTTCCACACGTGCTCAGTTATGGTTTTCCTCTATTTGCAATATCTGCTTTTCCACACCCTCCCAGTTTTGGTTTTCCAATACTTTGTAGTATCTGATTTCCCACAATAAAAAACAAGAAAGGAAGCTAACTTCGGCAAGCCGAAGTTTATATACCCTTGAAGTTAAAATAAAAAGTCAAAGAAAGCAATGTACATTTTTATTTTTAACAGTGAACATAACGCCTTGTTCCGTTTTCTTTAGAGTTTTTCAAGGCGCTAATTGTTAACGATATACAGTGGCGGCATTTTGAATAATTTGTAGAAATTTTTAACAATTTTTCAAATAAAACTTTTGATATTGTTGAGCCGAACAAGAAACTGTTTTCACGTTGATCTGTTTTAGCGTTAAGCTGAACCGAAAACTTTTTTATTATTTATGTAAGGTGGCATCGGTACAATCACCTCACAAGTTGGCACACCCATCCTTGACACACACCACCCATCATTCCCACCCATTGCTAATTTGCTAAATATGGACAGATGATAAGTTTGCAGCGCCGAAGAAGACAAGAGAAGGAAGAAAAAGAAGTAGTCACAGAAGCAAGTCGAAGAAGCCAGTCGTAGAAGTCGTAATAAAGTTGAAAGTCGTCAAAAGTAGTCGCGAATTTCTGTCGGTCATTTGAAATCTGTTTTAATATCATTTACCTGTTCGGCTATATACTTAATCGTATTCATAATAAATAAACCTATAATCTTATAATAAATCTTACATGGGGGCTCAACCGATCCGAGCAGCCAGTTAAATGAACTATGTGAAACAATTAACTCTTTGTGAAATTGTTTAAGAAGTTGTGAAATTATGATGAGAACAAATAAAAAGAAGAAAAATACTGCGCAAAAGAATAATTCTACGACAGCAAAGAAGAATCCAGAAAAACTTAACGAAGATGTGCAAAACAGCACATTTCAATTAAATAGAAGGAGCATTGGCGAAAAAACATTCAATATAGGCGATCAAAGTAGTGAAAAAGAGACAACTATTGCAGAGCTCAAGCCGATACATACACAATCTCAACTTGACGAAAGTTTGCCATTAAAATCGGACGAAGTTGACCAAGAATTTGCAGACAAAATGAGCAATATAGACTTTGAAGATTCACACACATTTGTGAACAACGGTGACTTGGCCAAACTAATAAAAATGATTGCAGAAAAATGTGAAATTGGTGAAAATAAAAGTGGTGTTTCGGTGGAAAGCTTTGCGAAAGTGGTTCCTAATTTTGACGGTGTCTCGATCCCCATTAGGCAATGGTTGGTGAATTTTGATGAAAACGCAGAAGCTTACGAATTAAACGAGAAGCAAAAATACGTCAACGCCAGAAACAAAATGAGTGGAACAGCTAAATTGTTCCTCGAAACGGTTGCAGTATCAAACTATGAAGATTTGTGTGAAGTTTTAATTGACGAATTCGACAAACAGTTGAGTAGTGCGGAAATTCACAAAATGCTAAGAAACCGTAAAAAACGCGCGTCGGAAAATTTCCATGAATATGTTCTCCAGATGCGAAAGATTGCAGCACTGGGTCATATCGAAGATCAGTCGATAATAAGCTATATCGTAGATGGCTTAGAGGTGCGTGATGACTTAAAATTTCCACTATATAGTTCGACGTCATTTAAGGAGCTCAGAACTCGGTTTGAGTTGGCAGAGTCGGTTGCTAAAAACAATTCGTTCAAACGTAAGCCGAATTTCGATCGCGCTGAAAAACAAGAAAATCCATTTAACCGAAAGCAACAGCATTGCTATAACTGTGGGTCCGCTGACCATAAAATAGCTGAGTGTAAGGGCGACCTAAAATGCTTCAAGTGCAACGGTGTGGGCCATATTGCCAAACATTGTCCAGACGTTAAGCCCAATGTGAATGTCGTGTTCAAAGAAAATCGCGTCAAGGAGATGCAAATCGGTAAAAATAAAATGATGTGCTTGATTGACACTGGAGCAGACGTTTCATTGATGCGCAAAGAAAAATTTACAAAGACTTTCGGTAATCGTGTACTACAAAAATCTTTTCTAAAGCTGTTCGGTTTAGGCAACGTCGCAACCTCAGTGCTGGGTGAATTTTCGGACGCGGTTGAAGTGGATGGACTTATAACTACGCACACGTTTCTAGTTGTTCCGGACGCAAACCTTAAAGTTGACGTTTTGGTCGGGTACGATTTCCTAGAGAAATTCACTATAACTCTAACTAGCAGCGGTTATACCTTTGCGGCGACACAGATGCAAAATAATGAAGAACCCTCCCAGTCAAATGTATTCAACGTGGTAAGCTCTACCGAAGATTTTGATATAAACGTAAATCCCAAACATGCGACTGCTGTGAAAGAAATGATATACAACTACAAGCCGAAAAGTAACCCTGAAGAATGCCCAATAAAACTAAGTATCATACCAAGGGACAGCATTGTCTTCCGTGAAAGTCCAAGTCGCTTGTCGATCCCTGAGCGAGAATTTGTTAGGAAACAAGTAGAGGAATGGCTAAGCAGTGGTATTATTCGAGAATCGTGTTCGGACGTAGCAAGCAAGGTAGTTCTGGCCAAAAAGAAAGAAGGAACGTACAGATTATGCGTAGACTATCGCAAATTAAACACTCTTGTTTTGAAAGATAGATTCCCCGTTCCCATCGTAGAGGAGGTCTTAGAGAAGATGCAAGCAGCCAAATTTTTTACAGTAATGGACCTAAGAAACGGTTTCTTCCATGTTGCAGTTGACGAGCAATGCCGTAAATACACGGCATTTGTTACAAAGGAAGGTCTTTACGAATTTAACAGAGCTCCTTTCGGATTCTGTAACTCACCGGCCGTCTTCGTTCGATATGTTAACTATATCTTCCAGAAGTTAATAAATGATGGCATAATGGAGATATACGTAGATGACATAGTTGTGTTTGGTGATTCAGCGGAGCAATGCCTTAAAAACATGCAGATCGTCTTAAAGCAGGGTGAAAAGTTTGGCTTGGAAATTAAATGGTCAAAATGCCAATTCTTGAAGGAGAAGATAAGCTTTTTGGGACACGAAGTAGAAAACGGACATGTTTGGCCAGGCCAGGAAAAAATAAAAGCTGTGCAAAATTTTCCAATACCCAAAAATATAAGAGGAGTACAGGCTTTTCTTGGACTGACGGGGTATTTCCGAAAATTTATCCGAGAGTACGCATTAATGGCAAGACCACTCACCGAACTCCTAAAGAAAGACGCAGAATTTAAAATCGATAGTTTGCAGATTCGAGCTGTAGAAAACCTGAAGGCGTCTTTAACAAGCGAGCCCGTCCTAAAAATTTTCAAACAGAATGCAAAGACTCAGCTGCACGTAGACGCGTCGAAGGATGGTTTTGGAGCAACACTTTTCCAGCAGCATGACAACAAGTGGCACCCTGTTATGTACTGGAGCAAGAAGACAACGCCACAGGAGGAAAAATTACACAGCTATTTCTTAGAAGTGAAAGCCGCCTATTTAGTGACTGTGCTGCCTTTAAGATGACAACAACAAAGAAAGACGTCCCTCGTGAAGTAGTACAGTGGCTTATGTACCTTCAAGATTTTTCCTTCAAAATAGAACATCGTGCTGGCACCAGAATGAAGCATGTAGATGGTCTAAGTCGATTCCCAGTCATGATCGTCACGTCAGAAGTCCAGTCACAAATTCTAAGGGCGCAGAAATAAGATGAACACCTATCAGCGGTAGCAGAGATCCTAAAGGAGAAGCCTTATGCTCAATACACAATGAAAAATAACTTAATTTACAAACAGGTTGCCGGAGCAGAGTTGCTTGCTATTCCAAAGTGTATGGAAAAGGAAATTATTCGAACTGCTCATAATTTTGGTCACATGGGATCAGAGAAAACAAAACATGCAATTCAACAGGAGTACTTCATACCTCATTTAGACAAAAAAGTGACGGAAGTTATTGCAAATTGCATCGAGTGTATAACCCACAATAGAAAACTCGGAAAACAAGAAGATTACTTGCATTGCATTGACAAGGGAGATAAGCCGTTATCAACCCTCCACGTCGATCATCTAGGATCCTTAGATATAACGGCAAAGAAGTACAAGTACATATTCGCAGTTATTGATGGCTTTTCAAAATATACCTGGATATATCCCACTAAACCGACTGACGCTCATGAAGTCATAAAACATCTCAGTTCATGGGTAGCCATTTTTGGAAACCCTCAGCGTATCATCAGCGACAAGGGGACTGCTTTTACGTCTAAACCTTTCAAGGAGTTCTGTGCTGACGGAAAGATTGAACACATCGAAAATACTACAGGGATCCCCAGAGGAAATGGGCAGATTGAAAGAGTCAACAGGGTCATCATTTCAGTATTGGCCAAAATGTCTACCGCCGAGCCATCGAAGTGGTATCAATACACTTCTCAGGTGCAACGGGCGATCAACGCACACGTTCACTCTTCAACAAAATTTACTCCATTTGAAATTTTGTTTGGAGTTAAGATGAGAAATGAGTCAGATGCAGATTTGGTCAACATCCTTCAGGAGGAACTACTGTCAGGCGTTCAAGACGAGCGCAACCGAATAAGAACAGAAGCTAGAAACCAGATCGAAAAAGCGCAACAAACGTACAAGCGGAATTTTGACAAAAAAAGGAAAGGCAACCACGGATATCAATTAGGTGACTTAGTCGCTATTAGAGTAACTCAATTCGTCAACGGGAAAAAGCTGTCAAACAAGTTTAAAGGACCTTACGAAGTCATAAACGTAAAGCGGAACGGTCGATATGACGTTCAAAAATCTGCAGAGTTCCAAGGCCCAAATCAGACGTCAACCGCTGCTGATTCCATGAAATTGTGGCGTTACTTTGGTTGTTGCGAAGACGAAGACGACGAGGACGAAGGATCATCTGGGTCAGATGATGATCAGGATGGCCGAGTGTAAGGTGGCATCGGTACAATCACCTCACAAGTTGGCACACCCATCCTTGACACACACCACCCATCATTCCCACCCATTGCTAATTTGCTATATATGGACAGATGATAAGTTTGCAGCGCCGAAGAAGACAAGAGAAGGAAGTAAAAGAAGTAGTCACAGAAGCAAGTCGGTCATTTGAAATCTGTTTTAATATCATTTACCTGTTCGGCTATATACTTGATCGTATTCATAATAAATAAACCTATAATCTTATAATAAATCTTACATTTATTATTATTATTAGCTTTGAACTTAACTCTGAGCACTGAACTGAACACATGAACACTTTGAACTCAACTGAACTGAATACGTTTTGGTTGTCATGATTTCTAATTGTTCAAAATCACCACGCCTACCTAAAATGTAATATAAAAAAATCTTACTATTCCTATGGGAGCCTTAAGATATAGTGGTCCGATCCGACATATGTACTACCTGCAATAGAAAGAAGACTTTTGGGAAAGTTTCATTGCGATAGCTTTAAAACTGAGAGACTAGTTCGCATAGAAACGGACAGACGGACAGATGGACATGGCTAGATGGACTCGGCTATTGGTGCTGATCAAGAATATATATACTTTATGTGGTCGGAAACGTCTCCTTCACTGCGTTACAATATCTGACTGAAATTATAATACCCTCTGCAAGGGTATAACAAGTATGCTTTTCGTTTTTTGTCAAAATAAGACTATAAGACTTATATACCCTTGCAGATTATTCCAATTAACTTACAAAAACATTAAATTTAGAATTACTTGAGTATATGTTACAACAATCAAAATTTTAGCTGCTTTCGTATTATTTTGACATTCATTTTTTTATCCTTCCTATAGCAGCTATAAAATATAGACGTCTGAATTTTGTTAACTTTATAAATATTTAAAAACTGATATTCCCAAGAGTAAGAAGGTAATTCTTCAAAAAACAAATAAGCTAGAATTTGTTTAACGTTTTTTTTCCTATCCTTATTTTGGGAGCTATAAGATATAGTTGTCCGATACGGTCGGTTCCGACTTAGATACTACCTGCAATAGTAAGAAGACTTTTGGGAAAGTTTCATCCCGATAGCTTAAAAACTGAGAGACTAGTTTGCGTAGAAACAGACAGACGGACATGGCTCGATCGACTCGTCTAGTGATGCTGATCAAGAATATATATACTTTATGGGGTCGTAAACGTCTCCTTCACTGCGTTGCAAGCTTCTGACTGAAATCATACCCTCTGCAAGGGTATGAAAATAAACGACTCGTCTTCAACGTTCCAATTTTCCTAGAGCCAAGAGAAAAAATTCAGAGTTGAAGGGAAAAACCAACGCCTAACTATCGTAAAAAACAATATAGCCTAGTACTCAGTACGACGAAAACTGCTAGCTAAGCATAGGAGTAAGCGAGAGGCAAATAGCTAGCTAAAGCCTTTAGCTGGGACTTTTTCCCACCTCGGTACTCAGTTGAGCTAAGGAAATAGTAAGGAAATACCAAAAAACTACCAGATTTAGCGGATGAATTCCGATGAACGCCTTTGGCCGCGGCCCAAAGAATAGAAAATTTGATCTTTGGCTGTGTTTGTGCAGAAGCGGTGTGCCAATAACACATTATAAATGGAAGGAAAACCCCGGAAACCAATGGAAAAGTGCCTATAGGATTTGCGGCAATACATATGGCCATGCCAACAGCGAATTTAACTCTTGCGACCCAAGTCGGCTCAACATTTTGTAATATTTTAAAATTGGCGCCAGTTGATGTTTGCTGTTTGTCAACAAACCCAGTAAGACCGTGCTACATGCATTGCGGATGAACTACAAAAACTTCGGCCACACTAAAAGATTAATATTTTTCGACTAGTAAAACTCTTAGCCGAACTGAGTACTAGGCTTATCCGTCAAATGATGGACTAACTGGGAAAATTACGGAACGGCAGAACCTTATACACCAGCGGTCGGCAGCGCCCTATTAAGTGAGCATAGGGTTTTGTTCTGCCCAGCCGCTGCTCGCTCACGTATACTGTAGAACAGCGGTCTGCACACACACTCTGATGATCTGCCCAGTGCAATTTACTCATACAAATATTAAACAAAACGTTATTGTATGTGTGTGCCGACCGCTGTTATACACACAGATGTGGTTTTCGCTAAGGCGGGCTTTTTCTGCTTAAGCGACTTTTTCTCCTAAAGAAATTATTGTGCTAGAAAGAAACGAAAAATAACGCTACAACTGGTTGCAGCTGAAAACGGGAGCGCGTTTTCAGTATTTAAGTATTTTAAGCGTTAAGGTGATTTTTGTTCTTGGCGTTTCGGGATTCTTTTGGGAAGGAAATGCATTTGCACTGCAATGAATTGGTATAAGGAAATTGTTGTTGGTGCCCGACCAAAGAGCCTTGCAACGGTTTGGAAAATGATCCCATCGTGAAAAGAGATATTGCCATGCTTTTTTTAGCCAACATCCTGCGTAAGACATAGCAACTGTTGCACAATACATGTTACGCATTTCTACTCGTTTTTAAATTTTGTATGCGCTATACATCGCCCAAAGTTGGCAAAACTTGTTGCTTAAAATAAGGATAGAGTCAAAAACTTTTATTGGAGTAAGGGTTTAAAAATATGAATTTTTAATCCTGGACAATTTGCTAGTGACAATAAACAAATCATTTGCCGCTAAAAACCTTCCATATTTTAGCGTTTACAATGTAAATAGTTTTGAGTTGTAATCCATTTTATTTCCTGGACCTCTTAATTTGCACGTCCTCTACCTTCGATTTCGGGGTTGTTTCGACAAATTTGACATTGACGCAAATTTGTTTCGTAATTTCTTTAACTAATGGCGCTTAAAGCTCAAATGCAGCCCTCTCGAGTTTACCTTCAGTAAACACGGAGTGCATTTTAAACGAGCCGTTTGGCCGCTAGGGCCACAAACTATTCTGCCCCATTTACTATTTATGCCCCCTTCTCCCCTACTTTTTGTACATGGCTCAGAGTGGATAATTTGCGAGTCATGACTCATGAATAGTGTTGAAAATTGGCTCTGAATAAGATGAAACTTTGTGTTGAATTGAGGCTGACATTGACCTTGGAGCCTCATATGGTATCGAAGTTCTTGTAGAAGTATTGCTTGAACGGCGTATGATGCCGACTTTAACAAGTGAATGCATGAAGGCTGAACGATCATTCGTCGTCATTTTCAGGAAGCGTGGTCATATACGCACGGGGTGTTATTTTTTTTAAACGCAGATTGCAGCCTTTGGGTATTGAAAGTACCTTCGTAGTGAAAGAATTTATTCTTAGAAATTCTGTCATTCAATTTGTTTTTGTTTTGGGCTGAACGTAAAGTGAAGTAGCAGTAGCAATGCTATCGACGGCCTCTAGTCTTTAATAGCGCTCAGTTAGATTTGTCTAAGCTGCGCGGAAGTCATCATTGGTGAGTGGGGACTTGGAAACTATAGAATGAGCTTCGCCACTAGTTTTGGTATTTACATGGTACAGCGTTAGACTTATATAGTCTATTTAGATCGTCGTAAAAAGGTCCTTGAAAGTCGGCCAGCGAAAATAATCGCCTGAGAAATCTCCGTATCGATCGGACGAAGCTGACAGCCAAACGAAATATTAGGTTGTCAATAAAGTTTGCGGTATTTTCGCTAGTTGGCGCTGAAAGCGCGTAGTTCTTGTTTTATTCGTCGCATCTGTCACATCTGTCGCATCAATTTGTTCAGTTTATGGACACGATACAGATTCCATTCCGCACAACTATGGTTTCAACGTTTTCGTTCTGGTGCAGAGGTGGTCAAAAAAGGGAGGCCTGTCGTAGAAAATTGCGATAAAACCGGCATAGTAGTAGCCGTAGCATCGGTCAAGAGCTTGGCTTACATAAGTCATCAAGCCGTTATAAACCATTTGGAGAAGTCACTTAAAAGCTTGATGTAAAAAAAGAAAAACCCAATATAATCTTGGGGAGAAGATGTTGAAGGTTGACATGATTGAGAGGAGCCCTGTTCAATTTGTTGGAGGATATGTGTGGACCATTTTCCATTTATACCGTACGTTTGAAAATATTTCGATTTGAGGAAGGGTTTTGAGTCTGCGGCACTCAACTGCGGCCCGCCGCCACAATGCAATTTAAACATGCGTCGTATGCTTCCTCTACCTCACGCCATAACGCTTGGACTTGGTCGCGACGGATTGATGGAATCAATCCATTTGGACTGTTGACGCTGGCCTGGAAATGGCTCAGACGGTCAGCTGTGGCAATAAATCGGTTTAAAGCTGCGGTTGCCATTACGGATAAAATTTAAATTGAAATTAATGACACAAAAAATAAACAATAAAACAAGAAAGGAAGCTAGCTTCGGCCAGCCGAAGCTTATATACCCTTGCATATCAATCCTATTAATTTACAAATCGCAAAAATGTTAAATTTCCTATTATTTCTCTTATTTCCGATCGTTCCTATGACAGCTATATGATATAGTAGTTCGATTTTGATAAAATTAAAATCAAAATTCGGAAATATTTAAAAAGAGTCATATCCCAGAGTATAAGAGAATACAATAAAAACCAACGAAGCAATAATTTCTTTCCTATCATATTCCCATTAATTTTCCGATCGTTCCTATGGCAGCTATATGATATAGTCGTCCGATTTTGATAAAATTTTATTCGAAATTCAGAAAAACTAATATTCCCAAAATTAGAAGGTAATACTTCAAAAAACACCGAAGCTAGAATTTTTTTAACGTTTTTTTTTCGATCCTTCCCATGGGAGCTATAGGATACAGTTGTCCGATCCGGTCGGTTCCGATTTATATTCTACCTGCAATAGTAAGAAGTCTTTTGGGAAAGTTTCATCCCGATAGCTTAAAAACTGAGAGACTAGTTTGCGTAGAAACAGACAGACGGACAGACGGACATGGCTAGATCGACTCGTCTAGTGATGCTGATCAAGAATATATATACTTTATGGGGTCGTAAACGTCTCCTTCACTGCGTTGCAAACTTCTGACTGAAATCATAATACCCTCTGCAAGGGTATAAAAATGAATAGTTGTTGCGAATTGGAATTTTAAAAACCAATCGAAAATATAAGAATAATTAATTTTCTATTGTTATTTATAATGTGCGCCCAAGAATTAATAATTATGATTATTGTAATAAGATTAAAAATTCGGAATTTCGTTTTTAAAAATTATTGTAGGCACTTAACCCACTGTGCGGGGCAGAAACGTTTTTTATTGTTATTATACCCGATTCTCGTACAGTAAAAGGGTAAAAAGTATGTAACAGGTAGAATGAAGCGTTTCCGGCCACATAAAGTATATATATTCTTGATCAGGGTCACTAGACGAGTCGATCTAGCCATGTCCGTCTGTCTGTCTGTCTGTCTGGCCGTACGTATAAACGCTGAGATCTCGGAAACTATAAAAGATAGAAAGTTGGGATAAATAATGTAGATTCTTGGGCTTCCTACGCAGCGCAAGTTTGTTTCATCGAGGTGCCACGCCCCCCTAACGCCCACAATCGCCCTAAAAGGTTTTAAAACTTGTCTGGCGGCCACATCTTTTAAGATTATTATTACCTACTATTATTTCAAATCGGACCATTCCATTATGGGCAAAAAATTCGAAAGTGAGGCATTTTTACATTTTTTTGTTCTTCAGTATTACATAAATGACCTTCTGTGGTTACATACAATACTTAAAGGAACCCAAAATCCATTTTCAAATAATTTTATTTGGCGTTTTTCGCTATTTTTCCCTTAAGAAAGTCGAAAGTTTGAAATAGGGTCACACGTTTTCAAAAAGGGTCGAGAAACTTTGTAGTTTTTGCACCGCGATTTCTCTGGCTATTGTAAACAAACCAAAAAAGTTTGAATATAGATGCAAAGAGTGAAGGTTTGTGAAACAAATTATAAACACTGAATGTTTATAATATGTGCTTTTTTGTCCATTTGTTCAATGTGTTGTTGCTTAGTTTTAAGATGACAAATAAGAAATGTATTTTTGCTTTCTGTGGAGTGTAAGTTGTAGGTATAGGACGGTATAGACAAGGTAAAAATTGGAAGTTATAAACAAAACAATTGTTAATCGAACCCTATCAATAGTTTTTGCACGTTTTTCGGGAAACCTCCATGTTGTAGTTGCATTCGAGTTCTGTCACTACGCATTGCTTAATGTTTGAATCGGCAACAACTGGCAAATATCCGCTGTGATAGAATTTGTTATGCAAACGATGAACGGAATCGAATTAAGCGATAGTCAGCACACAATAGTTAAAAAGAAACTTAAGCAGTTTTTTGCCTTCTATAATCGTAATTTGCAAAAATGTCACAGAATAATGGACCGGTTCAAGGAAAATCATTCCCAGTGGCATTCATCGATTCTAAAAATTGCCATTTTGTAAAAGGACACGCCAAGTCACAAACCTGGTAGCAAATGCCTCAGTTATACTGATGCAGGACCACGGCTAAAGCGTAAGTTGGTATCTAAATTTGCGAAAGAAAAAAAGAAAAAAATTCGATGCCATTGCTTTTGCATCCTGCTTCTATTTGGCAAAAAAAATGAAACAAGAAGATATTTCAGTTTTGTTGCGAAAGGTGTTGAATATTAAATATTTTTTAACAAATACATTTTTTTTAGATCCTTGCCTTTAAAAGTATATATGCGGGGTGGGCGGTTGATGGAGACATGGTCCAATTCAAATATTTTAGATTTCTATCTTTAAAACTGGAGTTTATACCTCAAAGATATTTGCCCATAGTGCATTCGTTAAAAAGTTATGCGCGATCAAAGTTTTATATATCCATCTTCCTCGCACTCCCTTTGGCTGAGTAACGGGTATCTGATAGTCGGGGCATCCGACTATAGCGATCTCTCTTGTTTTGTATTTATTTATTTCGCCAACGGAATACCTTTACTGGCTACTTATACAATTCAAACAACTTATCCTATGTACTAAAATTTACAAATTAATTGACTAACCAATGCTTACAAATGGATTTTTCTGAGAAGTTGTCCAATTGAATATCAATTGGAAGTGTGTTAGACTCATTTAAAGCCCTATTGAGGGCACCTCTTTGGCAATAATTTGTCCGCCGTAGCTCGAGAAAAAATGGATCAATATTCCCAAGTTGTCTAGACGGAGCCTTAAAACCAACTTTCTAGAGTAGTCGATATTTCCATTCACCAAATCAGAGATGAAGCAAATGGCGAGGGATGGCAGGTGAACAAGCCTACATTGCTAGTTTGCTTTTTTTTCAGAAATTGTTTCTGTAGTCGTTCTATTCAATTTCCATGAGTGGTAGTGAAGGGATTCCAGGTAAGAGCTGCATATTCTAGTTTAGAACGGACAACTGCAAAATAAAGCGCGAATTTTAATGTCCATGTACAATTATTTTGCTTCTTGGATGTACTCAATTGTAAATAATTTGGCACTACGGAATTGGAAATGTGTGTACGGAATAATTTCGGGTGTACGAAATTCGGGCACAAAGAAATATCCGTTGCGTCGGATTAAATCTCTTTTGGACTCAGACAAGAAATCATACATTAAATTAAACGAAATGGTGCTCGAAACTGTGGCTGTATGACCGGCAAATAATAATATTTATAAATGGAACTTAGCTAAAGCGGTTCGAGCCACTGTTGCTGCTGGCTAAAATCCAAGGGACTCAAGAAGGGGAGATCCACAGATCCGGTTGAAGGATCAAATGTTAAGGCGCGGGTGGCTTGATTGTTGAAGAGTCCCAGGGAAAGCGGGTACCGGAAACGGTAGAATTTGGGTTATTACGCGCCGTGCGTATGTTTATATGGACACTTGAAAATAGGAACTAAATACAACAAGCTTAGCTCAGAAGCTCCAGAGCGGAGCGGAGAGTTGCGGGAGAGTTGAAGAGAAAGAGCGTAGGGCAGTGCGAGGTAGCGAGATGTGGACATCTGGAGATAACTGCCGATCGACATTGCCTCCAGAAATTAATCGCCATTTTGGCGTAAACCCTTTTTTAAAAAAGTACAAGAGAGAACGCTATAGTCGAGTATTTCGACTAACAAATACCCGTTACTCAGCTAAAGGTAGTGCGAGCGAGATGGAGATATGCACTTGTCAAAGCAACTGGCGCCTGTTTCACGTTTTGGTCATAACTTTTAAATAGATTATCCTATTTGTATTTGTTGTTTCGATAATTATTAATAAACACAACCAAATGGAATATACAGTTTTACAAAATCTGCGCCAGGATTTTTTAAAGTCCTTTAAAGCGACTGTGGGCGTCAGAGTGGGTGGCTGAAACCAACTTGCGCTGCATAGAAAACTCAAGAACATGTGTGATTAATATTAATTCCAACTTTCTAGCTTTTGTAATTTCCGAGATCTCAGCGTTCATACAGACAGACAGACAGATGACCTGGCTAGATCAACTCGGCTAGTAATCCTGATAAAAAATCTATATGCTTTATAGGGTCGGAAACAGTGGATACCCCGCGCGCATCAAAACCTCACATACACTCATAAAAAAAAAACGAAGAATTTCCTTAAAATCTAGAAAAATCTTTCTTGAATTTTTGGCAAAGGCGACCTAACCTTTGTTTCAAGAAATGGTTTTTTTGAAAGGCACCATTAAAACAAGAAAAAATATTTCTTGAAACAAGAAATTAAATTTCTTAAAACAAGAAATGGTTTTTTAGAAAGCCACCATTAAAACAAGAAAAAATATTTCTTGAAACAAGAAATTAAATTTCTTAAAACAAGAAATGGTTTTTTAGAAACCCACCATTAAAACAAGAAAAAATATTTCTTGAAACAAGAAATTAAATTTCTTAAAACAAGAAATGGTTTTTTAGAAAGGCACCTTTTAAACAAGAAAAAATATTTCTTAAAACAAGAAAAGCAATTCTTGATTTAAGAAATAATATTTCTTGAAAGGATGTTTTACAAACCCTCAAAGTAAAATGTAACTTAGTTTTTTTTATATTATATTTTATTACATTTCAAACATTTAACACTTAACATTTAAACATTTTTAAATAACACACTTTTGACTTAAGAAAACATTTATTTTTAAGCATACGAGTTATTATTGGTGGTCAATTTAATTCACATAATTTAATATTGTATAACACAAGGTCTGTTGAACTCCATATGACATAAGGTGATTTCAAAACTCAGTATGTAGTTGCAGGTATCAAAAACCATTTTCTTCGCCTTCCCACATCTGTAAAATATAGAATTATTGGGATATTAAATATTTGGTTTAAGATAAACAACATTTTTTTAAACAATAATAGCCAAAATACAATCACGTTGGTCAAAAGACAGAGAGAGGAGCAAGACAGGTAGAACACAAGGATGGAGGGGTTGAAAACCGAATTTCAGAGAGAGAGAACCGGGAGAGAGAGACACGTACATTAGGGCGGTCCACATTTGTATGGAAAATTTTAAGGTCATACTCTCACCCGCCTATACGGTGCGCATTGTGATATTTAAGGTAGACCAAAAGAAATTTTTTGAAAAAATAGCGTTTTAGGGTCTGCGAATTGGTTTCAAAGTTTATTACCCATACGCACTGTTGCCTTCGATCAAAAAGTTTTTTTAATCAAGGTGGCATAGATTTCAACAATTCATTTGATGTTTTGCTCTCCCTTTTCTTACAAATTATTCCAACGAAATCCATAATTTGACAGGACTAGAAATGGGAGAACGATTTTTTTCGACCAAATTCGAACTGTAATACGTGTCGTATGAGTAATTTTTAAGCAAACTATGAGAACGTTTCGCAAGGTCTAAATCCCGAAAAAAAAAGTGAAGCGGTGAGAACGGAATTTCATTTTTTGGACCGCCCTAACGTACATTCATATTTACAAACAGGCCTTTGAGCGAAGGGAGCCCGAATGTAAGCAGGTCAGATCATGGTACAATTTAAAAAAAAAGAAGAGAGAAAAGTCGCGACGCGTCGGTCGAGAGAGCGAGAGACAGGAGCAGAATATGAAAGGGTTGATAATCGGGTTTCAGATCGGGTGAGCCGCGTACATGCATACATATTTAGATGCCTAGGTATGTCAAACAAATACAACATATTTTTCTTTTTGATATACTCTTACCTTAGAAGGTTTTAAAACAAAATTACAGCTTCGCCAAACAAATTATTTGGCTGATGCAACTGAAGGTATTTTGGCGATTCATCTGTAATTTTTCATTCTGAAAAATAAATATAATGCGAGTATTAAGGTGAAGTTATTATAGAACTGTACACCAACATATTTTTTCTTGTCGTTAGCATTCGGTAGCCGAAGGAATTCAATGGCTACTTTTCTAAATTCTATGGTCATTTCTTTCATATATTCAATGGCGATTTTGCCATTAAATTCGTAGAAATTGTTTTGGCTGCGACGGCAAAAAAAACATATGAGATTTAAATTTTTCTAATTTCAAGAAAAATTCTTTCTTGAATTTTCTTCATCTAGAAAGGTTTTTTATATTCAAAGGCAAATTTTCTAAAAACAAAAAATTTTTTTTCTATTTTCAAAGGTAGGCCGATTTAATGGCGAGATTTCTAAAATTTAGAAATTAATTTTTATGAGTGTACTATCACTAGTCGCTTCACACTTAACCCGTGCAAATCTCACTATTAACGTTGAGAAAAGTAAGTTTTGCCGGCGAGAGGTCAAATATCTAGGGCATGTGATTGGAAATGGTACAATCAGTACTGATCCCGACAAAATAGCGGCTGTAAAAGACTTTCCGATACCCCGATCAGTAAAACAGGTTCGCAGGTTCCTCGGAATGACCGGATGGTACCACAAATTCATTATGCTGCCATCTCTTCACCGTTATCAGATACTCTAAAGTCCAGACGAAAGTTTGAATGGACGGAAGAGGCCCAACAGGCAGTTGAGTGTCTAAAAACTGAGATGTAAGGGAACCCAAAATGTAGTACCGGACGCTTTATCTCGTACTTACACGGAAGATCTTTCGTCCTATTCGGTTGATAGTCTAATAGTCGACTTATCATCTTCAGAATTTAAGTCTGCAGATTACGAGGAGCTAAATACAACAAAATAAGGCTGTTCTGCCAGACCTAAAGATCGAAAACGAATTTATCTTTCGGAAAGCTGACTGTCAACGACATCACACGTATTTTTGCATCGCTCCGCCGAATGATTATAAAATATAGTGAAAATAAACGAACTTAATTCGCGAAAAGACGCTCCGGGTAGGCATGGGTACAAGTGCTCGTGTTGCCCATGAAAATTTTAAGATTAGTGTGATAAATTACTAATATAAACTACAAATTATAAATTAAAAGCCAACGTGTCAGAGTGCAAGCTCTGAAATATAATTAAAACAAGATAGAACGCTATAGTCGGGTGCCCCGACAATCAGATACCCGTTACTCAGGTAAAGGGAGTGCGATGGAGATGGAGATAGAAACTTTGAACACGCATAACTTTTTAACGAATGGTCCGATTTTCTACATTTCGATAGGTATTGATAAACACAATAAAACTGCATTTTTACTTTTCCGAAATATTGAAATTTTTAAAATCGTGTATAAGCGATTGTGGGCGTTAGAGGGGGCGTGGCACCCTTTTGAAACAAACTTGCGCTGCGTAGGAACTCCAAGAATCTTCATGCCAAATACCAATCTTCTAGCTTTTATAGTTTCCGAGATCTCAGCGTTCATACGGACAGACAGACAGACAGACAGACAGACAGACAGACAGACAGACAGACAGACAGACAGACAGACGGACAGACGGACAGACGGACATGGCTAGATCGACTCGGCTAGTGATCCTGATCAAGAATATATATACTTTATGGGGTCGGAAACGCTTCCTTCTCCCTGTTACATACTTTTGCACGAATACAATATACCCTTTTACTCTACGAGTAACGGGTATAATGAGCACAGCTCGGCAACAACAACAAGACGAACGTCGACTTTCGTCAATCAGAAATCAGAACGACGCTTACTTTTGTATACGAGCTGATGAGTCAAAAGTACCAACGAAAACTGCAACATTGCAAGTGAGCACAGAGAGAGCGCGCTCGCTCTCCCCTTCATTACTATGTGCAAGCGGCACAGCACCCAATGAGCCGTGGAGTGCCCAATGCCCGTCACCTGACCCCCACGACCTTACAAGCAATATAACAACAACTACCAGCACAATGCCCGTATTTACCACTGTGACTTCGACACTAACAACAACAACCAACACAACAACAACTACATCTACTGCAGTCACTCAGCGCCCGGCATCGTCAGTTCTGACCGGCAAGCTCCCCTTCCTCCAACAAAAAATTACAAAAAATGCTAACGGAACGTTAATACAAACTGGAATCGAAAGAAAATTAAGCCCGCAATCTTCTATAAAAACCAACGCCTCAAAAGTATAAAAATCAAATACTATCACTGTCCCGAAAAATCCGCTGACCAATAACAGATTTTCGATTCTTAGTGACACAAACGAAGATAATGCTGCCACTCAAACAACCACGGCTAAGAAACCTAGGCCACCACCCATATATGTTCGTCACGGAAATTGTGCTGAGCTAGTCAAAAAAATAACTGACCTAATTGGAGCTAACAAGTTCACTTCTATAAAAAGAGGTAACATAAATGAAACCAAAATTCAGGTAAACGACGAACAAGATTATCGATCAGTGGCCAAATACCTAGATGAGGGAAAAACCAATTACTATACCTACCAACTCAAAAGTAGCAAAGGCCTTCAAGTAGTTATCAAAGGAATTAAATCAACAGTTCCAACCATTGAAATAATAGATGGGCTTAAAGAAAAGGGTTTTAATGCCAAAACGGCTATAAACATAATAAACAGAAACAAAATTCCCCAGCCAATGTTCAAGATAGAACTGACGCCTGAAAATATGCCTTTAAATAAAAATGAAGTTCACCCAATCTACAAGCTTCAATATCTATTGCACCGCAGAATCACGGTTGAGGAACCCCTTAAACGGAATGGACCCGTCCTATGTACGAATTGTCAAGAATATGATCATACGAGAAAACACTGCAAACTTCGAGCAGTCTGCGTTGTCTGCGGGGATGCACATTTAACTATGGACTGCCCTCTAAATAAGGAGAACCAATCTGCCAAAAAATGTAGCCCCTGTGGGGAAAACCACACGGCCAACTACAGAGGTTGCCGTATTTATAAGGAGATGAAAAACCGCCTAACCCAAAAAATAACTGCAGCTAGAAACCCAGCCATCCGCCAAAATCTTCCATACATACCATCAACAACGACACCGGGAGTCTCTTTTGCTCAGGCGCTGAGCTACAACAACGGGTCTTACGCTTCAGTTCCAACACCTACATTTAAACAAACCACTCCAGGATTGTTGGAGCAACAGGCATCGAACCATACTTCGGAAAGTATCTGCGTAAACACATCCCAATTACCTAGTGGTATAGAATTAATGCTGGCAACTATAACAAAAACAATGGAAGCAATGCAGTAAACGCTGCAGGAGCTTGTGCGCACTCAAAATCTCCTCCTGGAGCTTCTAGTCTTCTACATTTCGATAGGTATTGATAAACACAATAAAACTGCATTTTTACTTTTCCGAAATATTTAAATTTTTAAAATCGTATGTAAGCGATTGTGGGCGTTAGAAAGGGCGTGGCACCTTCTTGAAACAAACTTGCGCTGCGTAGGAACTCCAAGGATCTTCATGCCAAATACCAATCCTCTAGCTTTTATAGTTTCCGAGATCTCAGCGTTCATACGGACAGACAGACGGACAGACGGAAAGACGGACAGACTGACAGACTGACAGACGGACATGGCTATATCGACTCGGCTAGTGACCCTGATCAAGAATATATATACTTTATGGGGTCGGAAATGCTTCCTTCTAGCTGTTACATACTTTTGCACGAATACAATATACCCTTTTACTCTACGAGTAACGGGTATAACTATACTAAAAGCTATACATTTTATTCGACAAATCATCCTGATGGGAAGGCTCATGGAGGTACTGGAATTCTGATAAAGAATCGCATTAGGCATTACGAGATGCCATCATTCGCTACGACTTATATCCAAGCAACAGCAGTACACCCCGAAAACCCAAAGCTGCTACCTAAACCTAGCCTCTATATACTGCCCACCGCGCTTCGCTATTACCGAAGCAGAATTCCTAAACTTCTTCGATGTATTGGGTGACCGCTTTATAGCAGCTGGTGACTACAATGCAAAGCACACCCACTGGGGATCTCGACTCATCAACCCCAAGGGAAAACAACTTTACAACACGATAATAACTCCACGAAACAAGCTTGACTTTATTTCTCCGGGTAAGCCTACATATTGGCCAACAGATCCAAATAAGAAACCTGACCTGATTGATTTTGCTATCACAAGAAGAGTGCCGCAGGCTCATGTTCGTGTGGAGCACTTATCAGATCTATCATCAGATCATTCGCCCATCTTGCTTCACCTCTACGACCATCCTCAGGTTACAGAACGCCCACATTCTCTAACTACTGGTAAAACAGACTGGCTCAAATACAGAAAGTATGTAAGTACCCATATTAATGACTGCCCAAACATTTCCTGTGAAGAAGACCTCGACAATTCAGTTGAAGCGTTAGTGAATGTTATTACACTGTCTGCACAACATTCCACGCAACCTATAACATCTAATAAACCATTTAACAGCAGACGTGCTTCTAGGCACATCGAAGAACTGCTATACAATAAGAGAAGGCTTCGTCGAGAGTGGCAAGCCCATAGATCCCCAGCCTCCAAGGAGCGCCTAAAAATAGCCAACTGCATACTCCGCAAAGCATTAGAAGCTGAGAAAAATAGAGATGAACTAACTATGGAAAGCTAAGTCAGACAATTTGTCCACCAATAGAAAGTGAATCACCCCTACATACGCAAACAGGAACTTGGGCCCGCAGCAACGAAGAGAGGGCGAATACATTTGCCCTCCATTTAGAAAATGTCTTCAAACCACTTCCAGCAACGAATAGCTTTGTGCTGTCAATAATGTCCAATCCTGAAGCTAGCCCGCAAATTATATTCCATCCAGAAGAAGTTACAAGAATCATACAGTCCCAAGACAAAAAGAAAGCGCCGGGTCACGATCTCATCACCCCAAAAATGATTATAGAACTGCCAAACTGTGCAATACATCTTCTAACCATAATATTTAACAGCATGATGAATTCTGGATATTATCCTCAACAATGGAGGAAGTCTGTCATCATAATGATCCATAAAGCCGGAAAGGACAAGTCCCAGCCATCGTCATATAGGCCAATCAGCCTTCTGCCGTGCCTATCAAAGATATTTGAAAAGCTGCTCCTCAGTCGCATCAAGCAATACTTACAAGCCCACAATGCAATACCAATGCACCAATTCGGATTTCGTGAAAAACACGGAACTATTGAACAAGTGAACCGGATAACCTCCGAGATTCGAAATACATTTGAAAGGCGAGAATATTGCTCCGCTGTCTTTCTGGATGTCGCACAGTAACAAGTAACAAGTAAACATGTTACTTTTACCCTAAACAGGCAAACCTGCCCTCCACTATCCCTGAACAACATTATTATGCCACAAACAACTGAAGTAACATATCTAGGAGTCCACCTGGATAGACGACTCACTTGGCGTAAACATATCGAAGCTAAGAGAAATCATTTAAAATTTAAAGCCTGCAATCTACATTGGCTAATTACGCCCGCACACCACTAAAATTAGAGTACAAAATACTTTTGTATAATGCAGTCCTAAAACCAATTTGGACATATGGCTCCGAGCTATGGGGAAACGCATGTGCCAGCAATTTAGAAATAATCCAGAGAGCTTATTGTCTTAGGTACTATCTTAGGTACTGTTTTTGACGAACAAATTCAGGCTTTGCTGGATGAAAACCGGCGTTATTCAACGCGGGAGATGTCAGAGAAGCTCAGTGTGTCGCATACAACGGTTGAAAACCATTTGAAGAAACTTGACTACGTAAACAAGCTCGATAGCTGCCATTCTCTGCTGCAACGGATTAAAAACGATCCTTTTTTGAAGCGGATCATTACTGGCGACGAAAAGTGGGTTGTTTACAATAATGTCGAACGAAAAAGATCATGGAGCAAGAAAGATGAGCCAGCCCAAGCCACATCAAAGGCCGATATCCATCAGAGGAAAGTTATGCTGTCTGTTTGGTGGAATTGGAAGGGTGTAGTGGACTTTGAGCTGCTGGGACGGAATGAAACCATCAATGCAGATGTGTACTGTCGCAAGCTATCCAATTTTGCGGAAAAATAAAAGAAAAGGAGCCGGCACTAGCTAATCGCAAGGGTATAGTCTTTCACCATGACAACGCTAGGCCCCACACATCTTTGGTCACTCGGCAAAAATTAACGAAGCTGAATTGGGAAGTGCTACCACATCCACCTTATAGTCCGGACTTATCACCTTTAGATTACTATTTGTTTCGCTCTCTTCAAAACTCTTTGAATGGTAAATACTTTGATTCAGATGAGGCTGTCGAAAACCACTTGTCTCGATTCTTTGCTGGAAAAGACCAAAAGTTCTTCGAGCGCGGAATTATGCAGCTGCCCGAGAGATGGTCATTAGTGGTCGAAGAAAACGGGCAATACATAATTGATTAATTATAAGTCCTGATATAAATAAATTATCTTTGAAAATATTGAAAAAAACGACATGACTTTCTTGCCAACCCAATATAACAGGAGCACCGTGGTATATACGGAATGAAAATATTCATAAAGATCTAAACGTATGCTTAGTTAAAGACGAACTCGACAAAGCGAAAGCAAAGTATAATCTCAAGCTACAGGCCCATCCTAATGACCTTGCGCGGTCTCTAATCTGGACCACAAGCTATACACGACTCCGGCGAAGAGACCTCCCCACCCAGCAACAATAGTTAGGGCCGTTATTCTAAATAATTAATTTGTAATTAATTAAAATATATAAAATAGATTAAGATTTGCAAACTTGTCGTTAGTCTCTAAGAGAGAAGATTCGATAAATAAAACACCGTTTAATAAAAAAAAAAAAAGAAGCTGAACACGCCTCTGAAACGAAAATAGCCGACGACGCCTGCTGGAAGCTGTGGGTCCCACAATCGCTGGTGTTATCTGCCCTAAAAGCTGCCCATAATGATCCAATGCATACCCATGGGGCAATAAATAAGGCATTAATGTAGTGCGCTTGGTCAGCCAGATGATTTAGAAAAAAGTTTAAAATAACTGACCCAAAAGTATACCTAGTAATACCCAGTATCAGGCTAAGCTTTAGATAATGCTCTCTCAAAGGTAATGCCAGATCTGAAATATGCAATTTATCTCATATTTCCAATTGTCTTGCCAATGCTCTTGCCAATGCTCACGCCACTCGATTTCCAAATTTACACTTGACTATATTCCAATTCCTCTTTGCTATTTCTTTAACCTCGTGGCTGCCTAATTGAACAGACCTACAGTGCGAAGTAAAAATGTATTCCATTTTGTGACCTTAAAGTAGCTGCATTTGTAATAATATTGTGCTACACACGGATTATAACATAATACGTGCTTCACGTAAAAGAAAATATAACCGGCTTGGAGTTCTTCTTTGGATTTTGGGTGCCACTATAAGGTATTTAGTTTTTTTTTTGGAGGAAAGAAAAACATGTGCCTACATTCGTTACACCCTTTCATTTAGGCACCCAGTTCCCGACCAATTTAAAGTCAGTCTACTGCGGGATAGTTGACTCTACAGTCTCGGAGCCTTAAGAGTTGGCTGGAGATTATGTGGCTAGTACTCAAACTTATTCGGCTTGAAGGTTACCCTTGCACGTGTCACGGAGTTTGCCGTAAATAGCCCCATTTCGATCTGGAGCTGTCCTCCATTCCACCACGTGATCTCTGGCGGACCCTACACATATGCAGTACTTAACCCCTAAAACTACAGGGAGGTCTGCCTAAAAGGAATTAAGTGCCATCCGTGGAAGTTTCCCTTTTAAGTTTCACCGCCTTTATTTGGCCACGATCAGTGCACCTAGGCGTCAGTAGTAACTAGTACTAGTACTAGTCAGCAAAACAAGTAAAGGCGTTTTACAGGCGTTTATGCCCATTTTTGTGGTAGATAAAGGCCTGCCCGCATTCCAATATATTTTTATAATAAATAAAACAAAAGGAAAAGAAATATTGAATATTGTAAAAGTGAAATCAAATTCCCAAACCCTAAAAAAAACAATCAACAGGGTCTAACCAAATTAAATGATATACCCTATCTAAAATTAATTGAAACGACAAACAATTTAAAATAATTATTAACTAAGCGCTGTGAGCTCCTAATCCACACCTTTATTGAAAATTACACCAACAGAGAACCCCCATCCCAGCAAACTTATTCTCTTTTGTTATACATACGTAGCGGATGTGTGAATTCTAAGCGGAATTAAATATAGTTTTAATGTTTGGTTAAAACCAGTTTTTCGGTATATGTTCTTGAAAATGCCCAGCCGTGTGCAGATAAGAAAAAGTGCAAAAACAAAATAAAAGAAAAGAATGAAAACAAAACCACACTTCCTTTCTGCATACAAGTTATATGACACATTACTTAGGGGCACTTACCCAATTCATAAACAACTTTCAGCTCAGAACAAATCTCCGAATAACTCAGACTGACTCCGAGATAAACCCGTGGTCAGCTATTTCTTTCAACTACGCCTCCAAGTTATTCCCACCCAGATCAATTTCACACATCCCGCATCAAAGGGATTCTGTAAACACCCGAGCCGATATTGTAAACATCGGAGCCCCAAAGCGGTCCCGAAGTCCGCTAACATAAACACCAATTTCAGGCAGAAATTCAGTTTCAAATTTAATTGCCAAATTTCATCATCCTATTTTTCCGACTTTCTTGAGTCATTCTCTTAATCAGTTTTTCTAAGATAAATCTCTTAAGCCGAGGTTTCATTATTGATCATTGAAATTGAGTCCGTAGTCCGTTTTTGAGAATTGAATCGAGAAGTTTAAAAAGTATAAAGCAGTGAGCAGTGAAATAAGTTTGACCTATGAAACAATTGTAATAGTGAATAAGTGAAGTTAAAAAAATAAAATAAAATTTGTTAATAAACTCAGTAAGGAGAAAGTTAATTTACATGCATACAGTTTTAGAGCCATTGGACAGAGACTAGTTTGGTACAGGCATATGGCTTGGTCTATAGTAAGGAAAACAAGAGAGAACGCTATAGGCGGGTTGGTGTCCCGACTATCTAATACCCGTCACTCAGCTAAAGGGAGTGCAAGGGAGATGGATATATACATTTTTTTTGATTGCGCATAACTTTTTAATGAATGGTCCGATTTGGAAAATGTCTTCTACATTTCGATAGGTATAAATATACACAACTAAATTGCATTTATACTTCTCGGAAATCTTTAAAGGTGTGGGCGCCAGACACATTTTAAAATCGTTAGTGGGCGATTTTGGGCGTTAGAGGGTGCGTGGCGCTCGGCTGAAATAAACTTGCGCTGCGTAGGAAGCCCAAGAATATGTGTGTGAAATCTCAACCTTCTAGCTTTTGCAGTTTCCGAGATCTCAGCGTTCATACGGACAGGCATCAGCTGCGCGACTGCGAAAGCGCACATAACTGCTTCACGTGCCGCGGCCGCCATCACACCCTCCTACACCTAGGCAGCCCATCCCCAACGCGCGCAAATCCAACGCCAACGCCCAGATCCAGACCAAATATTCCCGGTCCCTCAGCCGCAGTAAACGCATCAAAATTATTTTGCGGCATGCTCTAGGTCAGTCCTCTTAAGCACCGCCATAATTAATATATGCCATCGAGGTTCCAATTTCCAAGCGCGAGCCTTAATTACTGAGCGCATTTTCAACTTGATTAAATTGCCGTTCCAGGTTATCCAGGCACAGGTCTCAGGGCTTAATCAAACGGTCTCCGCTGAGACCAGAAAGCTCTGCCAATTCAGGATCCGACCCGCCCTAGTTTGCAGTTAAACACGACTACCTACGTGAAATCTTCCTTTATGTCCGGTTCCGCAACATTGCGAGATCTTCCCGAACTTCCACTAGCGGACCCAAAGTTTTATGAGAGCGCGCAAATTGATCTTCTAATTGGGGCCGATATACTTCCATCCATTCTCCCAAGAGGTACCCGAGCGAACATCTGTGGCTCTCTTCTCGGTCATGTGACCATTTTCGGCTGGATTTTAACAGGACCAGTACCCGCTCCGAGGCAAAATCAAATATCATCCTTTTCCACGCAAGTTGCACTCGCGTATGAAGCGTCCCTAGATAAACTCCTCACCAAATTCTGGGAGGTGGAGGATCTGCCAGTAAAGGTGGCAAAAGAAGCCGATGTGATCTGTGAGGACAATTTCCTTCGGACCACCACAAAAGACGATACCGGCAGGTATGTCGATATCCTGAGATCATGAAATGCTGCCTAGGATATTCCAGATCCCTGGCGCTGGCGTAATTCTTAAGAAACGAGCAGCGACTTAAAAGGGACAGCATGCTAAAATCTAAGTACAACACAGTTATTCAAGAATATCTCGACCTCAACCACATGAGAGATGTCCTTCCTACCCACTATTCAGCGTGTTACTACCTTCCACACCACGCAGTGTTAGATTACGACCACCAAACTTCGAGTGGTATTCAACGCCTCCAGCCCTTTAGACAACCGGGTCAGCTTAAATGATATCCTTCATGCTGGCCCGGTCCTACAGTCCGATCTAACCATCCAGATCCTGAAGTGGCGATATTTCCGATTTGTGTATAGTGCTGATATCGAGAAAATGTACCGGCAGATCTGGGTAGATCCGAAGCAGACATCGTTCCAACGTATCTTATTCCTCAATGGAGAAGGATACATTCGAGATTTTTAGCAAAAAACTGTTACGTTTGGGGTTCAATTGTGCACCGTTTCTGGCAATTCGGGTATTGCAACAGCTGGCGACCGCCGTGCAACTAACCCATCCGAGGGCGAGTAAAGTTATTCGTCGTTGCATGTACGTCGATGATGTCCTTTCGGGAGCTGACTCTGCAGAACAGGCTCACCTCACCATTCGCGAGTTGCAGAGTGCCCTCGATTCGGCTGGTTTTCCATTAAGGAAATGGACCTCCAACCACAAAGAAGTTCTGGCTCATATCGATACCGATCATCTTTTAAATGCCGATTTCCTCGAAATAGATACGGAAAGCACGGCGAAAACTCTCGGAGTCCGTTGGAAAGTAAGGAAGCTACACTCACGAAACGACATGTTCTTTCCCAAATTGACCCATTTGATCCAGCAGACTGGCTCGCTCCTTTCGTGGTCTGTGCCAAGATTTTTATGCAGGAAATCTGACTTCATGATCTAGGGTGGGATGATAAACTTCCACTTGAACTGTGCCAAAAGTGGCGTAATTTTCTCTAAAGCTACTCGGTCCTAGATCAAGTCCGAATTCCCAGATGGGTTTCCTTCCGCCCAGGGTTCCGAGTAAAACATCATGGATTCTGTGACGCCTCTCAACAGGCGTACGGTGCTGCGATCTATGTTGCGCGTAGAAATGGGGCACACGACGCTAGTTCATCTTCTCACGGCCAAGACGCGCGGGGCGCCAGTCAAAACTGTGTCGCTTCCCAGGCTAGAGCTGTGTGGAGCTCTATTGCTATCCGAGATGGCCGAATCCATCCTACCCCATATGCCGATGCTGTCCTCGAAACTCCATTGTTGGACCGATTCCACGATTGTGCTTGCATGGCTAGCCAAACCAGCATGCCAATGGACAACGTTCGTTGCCAATCGGGTAACAAAGATTAACCAGTCCACAGAGGCAGCCAATTGGGCACATGTTCAATCCGAACACAATCCAGCTGACTTGGCCAGTCGGGGAGTGCCTCTACAAGAACTGGTCGACAACTCCCTTTGGTGGCATGGACCAACTTGGTTGTCGAAGCCACGAGATCAGTGGCCTTCCCAAAGCACCGACTTACAGGTGACCGAAGTGGAAAGGCGTCCTGTCAAGGCCCATGTGGCGTCCATCCCGACAGAAGACATCCTTGATCGCTTTTCCAAGTTAGATAGAGCTTTAAGGGTCCTTGCGTATGTCTACCGTTTTGTCCAGCGATGTAAGAAACAGTCGCAGATGTCGGAAGTCCGTCTAGAAGCCCAAGAACTTGTCGCCGCTGAACGGCTCATGGTCATTAGCACTCAGCGCAGATATTTTTCTAATGAATATTGCTGCTTGAGTCAAAAGCGTTCTGTGACCGCGATAAGTTCCATCCTCTCCTTGAACCCCTTCCTAGATCATAAAGGGCTTATAAGGGCGTGCGGCCGCATAACGGCCTCCGAAAATTTGCGGTATGATGAACGACATCCGATAATCCTCCCGTACGAATGTGCACTCTCGCGACTACTGGTGAACTTTACGCATCTCATAACGTTGCACGAAGGTAACCAGCTAGTGGTTCGTCTCACCCAGTCAAGATACTGGGCTCCGAGGATTAAGAACTTGGTGAAGGCAGTCATTAACTCCTGCAAGGTCTGCGTTATCCACAAGAAGCGATTGCAAGTCAAGATGATGGGAAATTTACCGAAAGAGCGTGTCTCTTTTTCCCGGCCATTCACGTACACAGTGATTGACTACGCTGGCCCGTTTGATATAAAGAATTTTACTGGAAGAGCTTGACTTATCACAAAAGGGTATGAGTTGGTTTTCGTCTGTTTTTCTACAAAAGCCATCCATCTACAGCCTACATCCGATCTGACGACCGAAAATTTCTTTCCGCTTTCGCTCCGTTCGTATCCAGAAGAGGTTGTCCTCGTCAAGGTCAGTCTGACATAGCTCTCCCGAGATATTTAACAAGCCGTAAAAGAGTCTGTGACTGATGCGTACAGTCATAAACAGCTCAACTGGTAATTCATTCCTGCGGGGGCACCCCATATGGGGGGCCTGTGGGAAGCTGGTGTCAAGAGCTTCAAAACCTTGTTTTAAAAGTCCACTGTTACCCGAAAGTACACTTTTGAAGAGCTTTTAACCCTCCTAGCGAAAATCGAAGCTTGTTTAAATTCCAGACCGCTATCTCCTATGTCAGAAGATCCAACTGATCTCTTAGCGTTGACACCAGGGCATTTTCTAGTCGGCAGACCTCTTCTGCCCATAGTGGAACCCGTAGTAAAAGGGGAATCCAAGTCCATTGTGAATCGGTGGCAACACTTAAAGGCGCTCCATCAACAATTCAAAGCTCGATGGAAAGATGAGTATCTCAAAGAGCTCCACAAGCGTAACAAGTGGCAGTCCCCGACGTCAAATATCCGCGCGGGCGACATGGTAGTCGTCAAGAATGACAATCTGCCCTCGAATGAGTGGCGCCTTGGCAGAATCGACTCTGTATTTCCGGGAGCCGATGGCAATGTCCGCGTCGTCAGTATTCTTACAGCACGCGAGCTTGTCAAACGTTCCGTGACCAAGGTGGTTATTCTGCCAGGCGAACATTCCAAACTTCTTCCTCAATAAAGACCCTCCACATAAGTCCCCATCCATACTCGCCATCTAAGCAGTTTTTAAATCATCGTCATATTTTTTTTTTGTCCATTACTCACTACCAGATAAAACATGGTTCCTCGTCCACGTAGCGCTCAGGCATTGGATATCAGACGAACTCGAGGTTTGAATTCCTACCGATGCCGAGTATGCCGTGGAATCCATCCGCTTCGAAAGTGTCAGAGGTTCCTAAAGCTGAGCGCAGAGAAGTCGCTACAGCAGTGCTCATTAGTAAGTACTGCTCGAATTGGGAGCTGTCGCAGTGGTGACACGTTCAAAACGTGCAACGGGAAGCACCACACGCTCCTCCATATGCACGAGCGCGCATCCTGCCGGCGGCTTGTCAGCAGCGTTCGCGCCGTCAAAATCCGCCAGCTCGCCAAGCGCTATCCCCGGCAAGGCGCTCGGCATCCACCGCTTCTCAGCAGCCTCTCCGCCGCGCTCAGCCTCCTCGACACCGGCTTCTTCACTTGCTTCCATCGTCCCACGGCATAGCGTGAACGTCCTGTACGCCAACGAGCTGCATCGACGCATCCCTGGCGTCCGCGTACCGCTTGCCCACTACGACCGTCGGCAACGAGAAGATTTGCACGGCAACGATTCGGTCGAAGCGCCACGACGGGATCAAATTGGATGTCCTAAAGGTCGAGCCGAACGTCCGCATCCGCACCCCCATCCGAGAGCTCTTCGACGCAGTGGTCGGCAAATACGATGATCTCCCGTTGGCCGACGAGCGCTTTTACTTGCCTGTCCGGCGCCTGTAGTCAAGCCTAGACGACAGGAATTTTCTTCGTTTGCAACGCTAGCGATTGCAAGGGGGCGGAATGTTTACGCCGCTATCCCCTCTCTTCAATTGCGCCGCTTTCCCCTCTCTTCAATTGCCCGCTCTTCCCTCTTTTCAAATGCCTACTCGCCCGCACTGGACGCTGGCGATTCCAGGCTTTCCCGTTTTCCCGTCCCCTGAAATCTCTCCACGGCGCTCTGAAGCACAGCGCGTAATTAGCTTTAAGTTAGTTCTCTTTTGTCAACTGAAACAAATACATGGCCCGGCCGATCAGCGCAATTATCGAAACAGTCCACCGTGTTCTCTTGTTTCTTGCGTCTCGCGATCGCCGAGTGTTTTTCTCATCTCTTCCACATAGCTTGCCACTGGCTACCTGCCACAGCCGAAACCCCCAAAGAAGCTGCCTTCGATCGACGATTTGCGACGCCCCCCACATATTCAAAATCCATTTTTAATTGTTACAGAAAAAGGCGGATTTCTACGAGATCTTAGTATTTCAAGGAAACACATTTTTTACATTTTTTTCCAAAATGCTATTTGCTGCCAAAATGTCAGCCACTACTAAAACCAAAACAAAATAAACTTTTCAAATATTATTATCGGATTCAATATTCTTCTAATTTATTTTTAGATCTTCAATAGGATTAAATCCTGATACAGGTGTTTACTTATTTTCCGAATAGTACACGTTAAACAAGAAAGGAATCTAGCTTCGGCCAGTCGACGCTTATATACCCTTGCAGATCATTCCTATTAATTCACCAATCGCAAAAATGTTAAATTTCCTATTATTTCTCCGATCGTTCCCATGGAAGCTATATGATATAGTAGTTCGATTTTGATAAAAATTAAATCGAAACTCGGAAATATTTAAAAAGAGTCATATCCCAGAGTAGAAGAGAATACAATAAAAGCCAACGAAGCATAAATTTATTTCCTACTATATTCCCATTAATTTTCCGATCGTTCCTATGGCAGCTATATGATATAGTTGTCCGATTTTGATAAAATTTTATTCGAAATTCAGAATAATATAAAAAATGGTATTTCCAAAAGTAGGAGGTTCTATGTTAAAAAACACCCAAGATACATTTTTTTTACATTTTTATTGAAGAAGACTTTTGGGAAAGTTTGAGCCCGATAGCTTTAAAACTGAGAGACTAGTTTGCGTAGAAACAGACGTTCGGTTTGTAAAAGAGCCGCTCATCGAGTATTACTATAAAAGAGTAGATGTCGATTTGAAATTGCTTGATTAAAACATCAACCTTTCCCACAGTTTTCAACCAGACAAGTTGATATTTTTATTTTAAGCTTTATTTGTGAAAATCTTTGAAAGCCCAGAAGATGAGCCCCAACCGACTTCCGGCTTAATTAATTTTTCCGCACCGATTATGCGATCGTATCCGTTTTTGGTTTAAAGTATGGAGCTATACCATACAATCAGTAAGTTATTTATTTTTTTTTGACCCACGGTTTATTTTATATGATTTTTTTTGGAAGATTGCAAGGGTTGCGGGGGTCCTTTTTTGCAGCACGTTGTTTTTCTTTTTTGTATGCTTCGGCAGTTCGCAGCACTCACGAACGAATTCCGAACACAACTCTCACAAAAACAACGTCAGCAGAAGCAGAGCGAGAGAGTAGAGAGCAGAGAGAGAGAGTCATTTGAAGCGAAAGAGAGGCGGACAATGTTTTTTTTTCTGGTTTGGAAACACCTGATCAAAATTTGACTATTTGGATACCAGAACGGATTATCTAATATATGCAATTCTAAGTCAAAGTGTGTAGCTAACCCGTAAAATGCATAAGGAATTTTTGTTTTGATTTTAAAAAAATTTTCGATTGGTTTTCAAGGGAAAAACTTTCAGTCGTCACATTTGCATGTAAGAAACGCAATGACACACACACACAACGACAAATTGGGATGTAATGGATGCAATTGTAAATCATAATGTGTATGTATCCCGTAAAATATTCAGGAGATTTAGTTTCTGGGCTCTACTCGAAAACTGAAAAGAAATTACAAAAACTATTGAGATATACGTATACACACATACATACGTACATGTGCATTTATGTACTTTAAAAAAATAAAGTTTAATATATGCGTGCACAAATAACATAGCAATTTAAGAAAAGGTAGTATTCGCACAACATTGATAATCTGGAAATTGTACCAGCCAAAACGTACCTACCTACCACCTATTTTAAATAAATTGGTTTTAAATTATGTTAATTAAATTATGTTATGCGATCGGATCCGTTTTTCGCTTTAACCATTTTGGGAGTAGCCTCTCACAGGTATTTGTGTGTTATTATACCCGTTACTCGTAGAGTAAAAGGGTATATTGTATTCGTGCAAAAGTATGTAACAGCTAGAAGGAAGCGTTTCCGACCCCATAAAGTATATATATTCTTGATCAGGATCACTAGCCGAGTCGATCTAGCCATGTCCGTCTGTCCGTCTGTCTGTCCGTCTGTCTGTCCGTCTGTCTGTCCGTCTGTCTGTCCGTCTGTCTGTCCGTCTGTCTGTCTGTATGAACGCTGAGATCTCGGAAACTATAAAAGCTAGAAGGTTGAGATTTCACACACATATTCTTGGGCTTCCTACGCAGCGCAAGTTTGTTTCATCGAGGTGCCACGTCCCCCTAACGCCCACAATCGCCATAAACGATTTTCAAATGTGTCTGGAGGCCACATCTTTTAAGATTTTAAAAATATATAAACGCAATTTTATAGTGTTTATTAATACCTATCGAAATGTAGAAGACATTTTTCAAATCGGACCATTCATTAAAAAGTTATACGCAATCAAAATTGTTTATATATCTATCTCCCTCGCACTCCCTTTAGCCCCAATAGATAGTCGGGACACCAACCCGAGTACAGCGTTCGCACTCCCTTTAGCTGAGTGACGGGTATTAGATAGTCGGGACACCAACCCGACTATAGCGTTCTCTCTTGTTTTTTTTATATTCTTTTTTAAGTTTTTTGGGGGTTAGATCTGTTACCTTAAAACAAATCCTAATTATACCCTTGCAGAGGGTATTATAATTTCAGTCAGGTGTTTGCAACGCAGTGAATGAGACGTTTCCGACCACATAAAGTATATATATTCTTGATCAGCACCAATAGCCGAATCCATCTAGACATGTCCGTCTGTCCGTTTCTATGCGAACTAGTCTCTCAGTTTTAAAGCTATCGCGATGAAACTTTCCCAAAAGTCTTATTTCTACTGCAGGTAGTACATATGTCGGAAAGTGCCGGATTGGACCACTATATCATACGGCTCACATAGGAATAATTATATCTTTAGTGTTATACGTTTGCGTTATAAAGTTGGCATTGTGATTTCTGACATTTTAAAAACCAAATCTAAAAAATGGCCAATATACATCTGATATATCTAAACAGGACCCATCGAGATAAAGCGTTTGAAGCTCTCAAAGAAGGTAAGTATGTATTGTATTTGAACTGCAAGGGTATACAAACTTCAGCCTGCTAAAGTTAACTTTCTTTCTTGTTTTTTTTGCACTAGCTTTGCTAACCAAAATGATAGATTTAGGCTAACAGAACGGTGGAGTTAAGGTGGGAATAAGGTAAGATTAGTGCGGGGCTTAGTTGCGGTTAAGGAGGTATTAGATAGATTAGGGTAAAAGTAATGTAAAGGAAGGGTGAAGGTGAGAAAGGTATGTTTCGTTAGGACAAACAAGTTAAGTAAGTAAGTATAGTAAGGAAACATTTTTTTTCAGTTCAGACTAAAGTTAGGCTAGCTAAGAAGAGGAAAAACTGGTGTTAAGGTGGGTTAAGACGAGGAAATAGTAAAAACAGCATTAAGCTGATAAGAAAGTGTGCCAAGGGTGTGAATAAAATAGGTGGGGTTAAGGTGAGGTAATATTAGGGTTAATGCGGTGTTGAGGTAAGGTATGTTATGGTCAGAAGGATATGGATAGAACATTAGTTCGTTCTAGGTGGGTTTACTGTTAAGCTAAGGTTAGGCGGGATTTTACTCGGATATTAATTTGAATTTGGAAATATGAAAAAATCAGCAATAAATGCTTTGCTAATAGTAGCGGACAACGTCGCTTTGGGTATTGCTAGTATATATATATATATATATATGCAGATGGGAAAAAAGTCAAGTTTTGACAATAGAAAATTTGGCATTAATGGAAATTTTATGTACCCGCCACAAACTGACTACATATTATTAATTTGAAAGTCATCGAAATTCAAAATATACGGAACTGCACGGCTAGATTTAAATGATACATGTATATTATTACAAAAATTACATATGTTCACGCCAAATTTCTGGAGGCAGTGTCGAGCAGCAGTTTTCTCCAGATGTCCACATTTCGCTTGCTCGCACTGCCCTTCGCTCTCCCTCTCCAACTCTCCCGCAAGTCTCCGCTCCGCTTTGGAGCCCATAAGCTAAGTTAGGCTTAAGCAGTTGATATTTCCAAGTGTACCAATAAACCCCGACCCCGGCGCGGACTTCAACCGCATTTTCCCTGGGACATCTTCATCAGCTTCTACAATCACGCCATCCTCGCCCCAACATTTGGTCCAGTCAAGCCAGACCTCAAATATTGGATTTTTCCTCTCCTGGAATTTTCCTGGATTTTTACTACTACTGGCTTAGGCCGTTCCAGATAAGTTCCGCTTATTATTATTATTTGCCGGTCATACAGCCAGCTGTTCGAACCCTATTTCGTTTAATTTCTTGTATGATTTCTAGTCTAAATCGAAAAGCGATTATACTCCAATTTCTTTTGTTTGTGAGCAGTAATTTTTCCATTTTTTCCCTTCCCGAAATTTCGAACACTCGAAAAGTGATCCGCCGAAATTGGCAGCTTTCGTTTTTTACTGTGTTTCCTGCAGCGTGCATATATTTTTACATAAATATTCCAAAATACAGCCCACTCCGACTACTATTGGAATACAGTCCACTTCAACTACTATTTCGAATACAGTCCACATCAACATCGTTTCTCTAAATCAATTCCAAAACCCTAATTCCTCAAATATAAAACAGCGAAAACTTGCAATTATATCCATGTTTTCCCATAACAAAATAATAACAAAATAATAACATAATAATTATTTTTGGGGCACACGCTTTAATATTTATTTTCGAAATAATTACGAAAAATAAAATACATTTCCACACAATTTCCTCCACACAATCCAGTGTGACCGTATACCCTTACGGACTTTCAATTGGTTCCTATATTCCAAATTGTTTATAAATTTTGTACCCACCTCTATCGGGGGTGTCACAGAAAACCATTCCAACCGAATTTCCCCCGAATAGCAAATCTAGGTGTCACAGACGTCAATTTTGACGGTTTCTAAATCCCCCGTACTTTGCCGGACGTTTTGATAAAATTAACCAACTAACAAATGTCTCCCAAAAATATAACTTTACTTAAGACAACTCAAATTAATTTAATGAACTATCTGCATACTACGATTTTTATATTTATTTCGGGTTATATTTAAAAATATGCTTTTTATAAAAACTCTCAAGAAAATTAGCTAAAAAAAATCCGTCGGAAAACCGTCCAACCTGACAGTGGTACCAACTAGCTCGAACTTTAAAATACCAAATTTCGGAGTGGTTATCGAAATGTTGTGTTAAAGAATTATTTATTCAAAGGTACTTAGTATTGTAGTTAAAAATAAAACTTATTTCTGGTAAAAATTGCAATGGTAAAATAAGTTGTAGTTATTGAGAAATTAATAAAAACATGCCGCCTTTTCAAAAAGGTGGCAGCACTGTCGTGAAAAATGTCCTATTTTTGCCGGAAAAATTTCCGGCTGTGAAGAAGAAGAAGACATGTAAGTAAAAGTAAACAATTTTTGTTTATTATTAATTTAAACTAATAAACTTTGCTAGTTTTCAGGGGTAAACATAGGTCACCAGCGTAAGACGCCATATTCTTTCGATTCATTCGCGATAATATCGACATTGCCAAAGGATTTACTCAGGGCGGCCGCGTTCTTGTGACCACTGCTTGGAAGGACCTGGCCAATGAGTTAAATCTCTCAAATTTCTGTGACACCCACGGTTTTGATCGGTTGGTTTCTAAACCAACCGTCCCCAAATCCGTCCACGGTTTCTGTGACACCCCCGTATAAGAAGTTATTGTTAGACATGGCATCCCAAGCAAAATCCGCTTTAAATAAATTTATTGTCACAGCTGACACTCTGAACCATTTTGAGGCTATAAATGTTCCCGGTGCACCCACACCAACCCTATCCGCCTACAAAATCCGTTGGGAGCACGTCAGTTCCTTATGGCAAAAGGTAAAGGAGGAATATGACACATGCTCAAAGTGCATTGTGGCTGCAAGTGACAGCGACGCAGACACCAAATCTATTCTCAAAGCGAAGTATAACGAAACGTATACAATATACGAAAGATTTGCCGCTCAGATCCTCGATCTCGAAGTCCAACAGGGCTCCTCCCAAATATCTCAAGCTCCAGTAACTTCGTCCCAAAGTTCATTATCTTATGGCTGTCGACGCCCTCCTGTCGACACAGAGGTTTTCTCGGGCGATTATCTTCGGTGGCCGACTTTCCGGGACCTTTTCACGGCGATATATATAGACAAACCGCGTCTCACGCCCGTTGAAAAGTTATTTCATTTAAATTCCAAAACTAGTGGCGAAGCTCATTCCATAGTTGCAAAATCCCCACTCACCAATGATGGCTTCCGCTCAGCTTGGACAAATCTTACTTGGACAAATCTAAGCGATTGCAGGTGAACAGCCACCTTAAAACTTTTTTAATGTGCAATCCGTAGCACAAGAGTCTGGAGCCGCCTTAAAGGAACTTCAACGCACCATTCAAGGGTGCTTAACCTCCTTACAAATTTCCGGCATCAACATTGAGAATTGGGACCCTATCCTCGTTTACATGTGCTCCAAAGCTTCCGCTCTCATTATCGGAGCAATCCATCCAAAATAAAGCCGAAATTCCTATTTGGCTCGAGCTTAATTCCTTTTTAACCGAGCGCCATCGGACTCTAGAGGCCGTCGATAGCATCCGGTCTGCTAATTCACCCCAAGTTCATTCTAAAGACACAAATCGAATGACAGAATTGCCAAAAATAAATTCTTTTACCACGAGGATACTTCCAATACCCAAAGGCTGCAATCTGTGTTTCAAAGAAAAACACCCCGTGCGTATATGTCCACGTTTTCTCCAAATGCGGGTAAATGATCGTGCATCTATACGATTCTACATCCAAGATAAGCAGTTATGATGCAACTGCTTTGCAAGCAGCCATAAATTGCTGGATTGCACAAGCGATCACAGTTGTATTACTTGCCAAAGTCGGCATCATACGCTCTTGCATCCAAGCAACAATTCTACAACTTCGATTCCATCCAATTCTCCAAGGCCAGTGTCCGCCTCAATCCCGCACCGAATTTCACCCTTCTCTAACGTGCATGGGACTAATAGAATTGCCGATCCGGACCCGAGTATAAAGGTCCTTCCTACAAGGAGTCATTCCAACTATTGGGTTCCAAATCCCGCCTTGAATGGCAGACGTTCCCGAGGTATTAAATCCTACCATTGCCGAGTCTGCCTAAGATCCATCCGCTTCGGGAATGCAACCGCTTTCTGCGGTTTAGTGCTGAAAAACGGCTCCAGGAAGTACGTATCCACAAGTACTGCTTCTACAATCAAGCCACCCCCGCCCCAACAACATATAACATAAATATTTCCACTGGCTAAGTATAATATCTTTGTTTCATTCATACTTCTTATAATATTTTTAAGGGTTAAAACTACCAACTACTAAAAAAAATGGTAACAGTACCAGGCGCCCAGTTGCACGAAAACAGCATATTCTACAAAGTCAAAACGGTTGACTCGTCGTCTTACTGTATCACTGTCTCACCTTACAACTCACTGACCCACCCGCGGTCAGCATTTTTTGCAGTATAAGCTAATCAACTACGAAATCTGTTAGCACAATGAATGTCACTAACCTACTCTAGAACACACCTGTCTCTGCTGTCTCCACTAAACTTTCTTGTTTCCAAGTAGTAAGCAAGTATAAGTAAGTACCAACTTACCAATAAATCAGGTATCAACACCTCTTATAACTCCGTGGTTCTACTTTCTGTCCTCCTCGTAATACAACAAGCAGATATCCATTGTTGGCTCAACCTTAGAGCAGTTCCATCAGAGTCCTGCACCAAAGCGTCTCCGTGCCGACAGTGCGAATTATCACTGTTCCACGGCAGTCCAAAAAGCGTCCCCGTGCCTGCTTAGGTGCGAATTATTATGTATACATTAGGCAGATACAATAATCTTAATGGAATCCGCTATTGATTCTGTAAGCAAAAAAAAACATTTTCTGCAAACTAAAAACTAGATTTTTTGGAATAAAGATTTGGCTGTGCAACGACGAAAACACCTTTAGAGCCTGCTTTTTTAAGTCTCTGATTTTGAAAATATAATTTTTGATTAACATTAAAAAGGCTTGAGTTGTTCATTGGTTATGTCGCTATGGTAGGTCTATTGGAAGAACAACCAATTTTTGAATTTTTTTTCGAAAGTAAATGTGTTGAATTCATATGTAAAACAAGAGAGAACGCTATAGTCGGGTGCCCCGACAATCAGATACCCGTTACTCAGGTAAAGGGAGTGCGAGGGAGATGGAGATAGAAACTTTGAACACGCATAACTTTTTAACGAATGGTCCGATTTGAAAAATTTCTTCTACATTTCGATAGGAATTGATAAAAACAATAAAACTGAATTTTTACTTTTCCGAAATATTGAAATTTTTAAAATCGTATATAAGCGATTGTGGGCGTTAGAGGGGGCGTGGCACCTTTTTGAAACAAACTTGCGCTGCGTAGGAACTCCTAGAATCTGCATGCAAAACGCCAATCTTCTAGCTTTTATAGTTTCCAAGATCTCAGCGTTCATACAGACGGACAGACAGACAGACGGACAGACAGACGGACAGACAGACGGACAGACAGACGGACAGACAGACATGGCTAGATCGACTCGGCTAGTGATCCTGATCAAGAATATATATACTTTATAGGGTCGGAAAAGCTTCCTTCTACCTGTTACATACTTTTGCACGAATACAATATACCCTTTTACTCTACGAGTAACGGGTATAACAAGAGAGAACGCTATAGTCGAGTATTTTGACTATCAGATACCCGTTACTCAGCTAGAGGGAGTGCGGGGGAGATGGAAATACGCAGTCGTTAGCGCCATCTAGTGTCCATTTCATGTTTTGCTCATAACTTTTTAATGGATTGTCCGATTTTAAAATTTTCTTCTACATTTTGATGATAAACAAAAAAAAAATGGCATTTAAATTTTTAAAAAATCTGTAATGATGTGTGCGCCAGGCTTTTTTAAAAGTCTTTTAAAGGGACAGTAGGGGTACGAGTGGGCGTGGCGCTCGGATAAAACAAACTTTTAATAATAATAATAATTAATTTGGAGTAGCAAATGATTTCATGCAGCGTAAACAGACAGTCTTTAAACAAAGCTTGGAAGATTTAATATCAAATTTTGTGGTTTTTGGAAAAAATAGTGAAGGCCTCTCATTTTGACAACGTATGAAAATCTAATATGTATTTTTATAGCAACTCGTAGAAAAGCCAACTGTTTTTTTTTATAGCAAATCACGCAACATTCAAATTCGGTCAAAAGAAAACTTCTTCATGGAAATTCTTAAGAATTCGCGGTCCATCGAGACAGGTAAATATTTTGGTCATACATGGTCACTCGAGTTCTTAAGGAATTACTGTCTAGCGAGGATATTTACATCGCGGTTGTGATTGTTATTTATGTCAGATTTTCTCGAATGCTTATTATTTTGACATTAAACGGAAAGCCCATATGTTTTTTATATTAAAAACCTCAAAATCCTAGAAAATGCTACTTTGTTTGGTAATAGTCTAGAAGAGGGGCCTGTGCTCCAAAAATCGCGAAAAATGTACCCTTGATGGACCGCGATTTCTTAAGAATTTACGTGCGGAAGATTATCGACGGAAACGCATGGTTCTCTTGCATTTGCATTTAAAAGTTGCGTGTTTTGCTATAAAACCAAAGTAGCATTTTCTGGGTCTTTTGTTATAAAAAACATGTGGGCTTTCCGTTCGTTGTCATTCATTCGGCATCATGGAACCGACAATCCAGTGTGCGGCACAGTAACTAGAGGCTGCGGCAATCCTAAAGGAAATGTTCAGCTGGCGACCACCAAGGTAACACTACAGGGTCAAAACGGGCCCCTACAAACATGTCGCGCCGTATTAGATTCTGGATCAAAAGTGAATATGATCTTAAGGAAGGTGGCAGAACTGCTTTCGCTTAAGGAATCGCAGTCAACGATAGAAATATTAGGAATCGGAGGGAGAACAGTAAGGGCCCTATTAAAACACTCGTCGCGCACCTCTGACTTCGAAGTACATATGGTTCCCAACGTCATAAAAATTAGCCGTCAGTACAGATTACAAATATTCTTTAAATACCGTTAGCAGATTCTGACTTCCGGCAACCTGAACCCATGGACCTAAAGATGAAAGCATCGTTCTCAATGTTGCACAACATGACCAACAACCAACAAATCAAGCAGTAGTCAAGTTGGTAACAGTACCAGACGCCCAGTTGCACCCACTGCTGATAATAATTGCTGATCATATTCAATGTCAATGGTTGACACAGCATATTCTGCAGTATCAGCCCACCCAACTACGCAAACTGTTAGCATAATCGAAAACCACTGAACTACTCCAGAGTACAACCTATTCCACTATTCTTTACACTAAGCTAACTAAGTACCAACTTCAGAATAAATCAGTTATGAACTTATCTTATAACTCCGTGGTTCTACTTTCTTCGTTAAGAGGCCTCTTAATCCTACAAGATGTTACAACAGTGTCCTGCCAATAAAGCATCCCCGTGCCCGCGACGGACCCGTTTGTGTCTACACTCGTTTGGGATCAAACCATGGTCTGCAAGTCACGCTTGAGAAAAAAAGTTCAAATCGGGGGTGTCACAGAAAACCATTCCAACCAAATTTCCCCCGAATAGCAAATCTCGGTGTCACAGACGTCATTTTTTACGGTTTGTAAATCCCCTGTACTTTACCAACTAGCTCGAACTTTATAATACAAAATTTCGGACTAGTTATCGAAATGTTGTGCTAACGAATTATTTATTCAAAGGTACTTAGTATTGTAGTTAAAAATAAAACTTATTTCTGGTCAAAAATTCACGTTAAAAAAAGTTGTAGGGTTTGATAAATTAATAAAAACGACGGACCGCGAATTCTTAAGAATTTACATTAAGAAATAATGGCGCGGTCTGCCATGGTTTTCTTGTAATCGAATTTCAAAGTTTCTTGTTTTGATCTACGACTTGCTATAAAATACATATTTGATTTTCATACGTTGCAACGTATTGCAACACGAGGGTTTTTCGATATCGCTCCACGTGCCTTACAATTCTTATCGATCCCCAATTGTTATATTCGATATTCGACAGGGTGTGTGTGAACATTGTTCAACTGTTACTTAACAGTGGTTGAGACATCTACTTAATCGGTAGTTGATGGCTTTGACTGCTGTACCTAATGTGACCTGAGCTAACTATAGTTGGTTTCCAAACCAACCGTAAGGTGAAAAGATCAGAGCAGTTATCCAAAGTTTCCCCAGACTGAACTTTTCGAAAAATGCGGATGAATAAGTTGCATCTTCTACATTTATTATACCCGTTACTCGTAGAGTAAAAGGGTATATTGTATTCGTGCAAAAGTATGTAACAGGGAGAAGGAAGCGTTTCCGACCCCATAAAGTATATATATTCTTGATCAGGATCACTAGCCGAGTCGATCTAGCCATGTCCGTCTGTCCGTCTGTCTGTCTGTCTGTCTGTATGAACGCTGAGATCTCGGAAACTACAAAAGCTAGAAAGTTGGGATTATCCACACATATTCTTGGGCTTCCTACGCAGCGCAAGTTTGTTTCATCGAGGTGCCACGCCCCCCTAACGCCCACAATCGCCACAATCGATTTTCAAATGTGTCTGGAGGCCACATCTTTTAAGATTTTAAAAATATATAAACGCAATTTTATAGTGTTTATTAATACTTCTCGAAATGTAGAAGACATTTTTCAAATCGGACAATTCATTAAAAAGTTATACGCAATCAAAATTGTTTATATATCTATCTCCCTCGCACTCCCTTTAGCTGAGTTACGATTATTAGATAGTCGGGACACCAACCCGACTATAGCGTTCGCTCTTGTTATTTTTTAAACAAAAAAAACCGGCCACTTATAATAGCCCTAAAAAAAAAAGATTTTCACCAAAATAATTAACTCTGTCCAATCTATGCATTACCGCCATGATTTTTAAATATATGGTTTTTCATCTTTTTGCTCATGGTAATTTTTATTTTTGATCAACAAAAATAGGACTCAAATATAATGATTATTGATGATTTTTTTTTTTTTGCTCAAAATAAAACTCATCAGAGCCTTGCGGGCCTCCTGTAAGACTTTTCGCCAATCTGATCTTACAGCCGTCTAAGGGCTTATCAAAGCTACCTCCACGATTTTTTTTACACATTTTTTAAACACTTTTAAAAAATGGCTTATCCTATGATTTTTATTTTATTCCAATCAAAATAAAACTCATCAGAGCCTCGCGGGCCTCCTGTAAGACTTTTCGCCAATCTGATTTTACAGTCGTCTAAGGGCTTATCAAAGCTACCTCCACGACTTTTTACAAATTTTTTTAATCACTTTAAAAAAATGGCTTATCCTATAAATAAATAAAAATCATACGATAAGCCATTTTTTAAAAGTGTTTAAACAAAATAGTAACAAATCGTGGAGGTAGTTTTAATAACCTCTTAAACGGCTGTGAAATCAGATCGGCGAAAAGTCTTACAGGAGGCCCGCGAGGCTCTGATGAGTTTTATTTTGATTGGAATAAAATAAAAACAAGAAAGGAAGCTAGCTTCGGCCAGCCGAAGCTTATATACCCTTGCAGATAGAAGAAATACCTTTTTAAGTTGTCAGAAATCAAAACGCCTACTTCCTGCAAAGTTACAATGAATTTTCTTATATTTGTTTGATTATTCGTATGGTAGCCTTAAGATATAGTGGTCCGATCCGGCTCGCTCCGACATATGTACTACCTGCAATAGAAAGAAGACTTTTGGGAAAGTTTCATTGCGATAGCTTTAAAACTGAGAGACTAGTTCGCATAGAAACGGACAGACGGACAGACGGACATGGCTAGATGGACTCGGTTATTGGTGCTGATCAAGAATATATATACTTTATGTGGTCGGAAACGTCTCCTTCACTGCGTTACAATATCTGACTGAAATTATAATACCCTCTGCAAGGGTATAACAAGAGAGAACGTTATAGTCGGGTGACCCGACTATCAGATACCCGTTACTCAGGTAAAGGCAGTGCGAGGGAGATGGAGATAGAAACTTTGATCACGCATAACTTTTTAACGAATGGTCCGATTTGAAAAATTTCTTCTACATTTCGATAGGTATTGATAAACACAATAAAACTGCATTTTTACTTTTCCGAAATATTTAAATTTTTAAAACCGTGTATAAGCGATTGTGGGCGTTAGAGGGGGCGTGGCACTTTTTTAAAACAATCTGCATGCAAAACGCCAATCTTCTAGCTTTTATAGTTTCCGAAATCTCAGCGTTCATACAGACAGACAGACGGACAGACGGACATGGCTAGATCGACTCGGCTAGTGATCCTGATCAAGAATATATATACTTTATGGGGTCGGAAACGCTTCCTTCTAGTTGTTACATACTTTTGCACGAATACAATATACCCTTTTACTCTAGGAGTAACGGGTATAATCATAGGATAAGCCATTTTTTAGAAGTGTTTAAGAAAATTTGCAAAAAATCGTGGAGGTAGCTTTGATAAGCCCTTAGACGGCTGTAAAATCAGATTGGCCCCTCTAACGCCCACAATCGCTTACATACGATTTTAAAAATTTCAATATTTCGGAAAAGTAAAAATGCAGTTTTATTGTGTTTATCAATACCTATCGAAATGTAGAAGAAATTTTTCAAATCGGACCATTCGTTAAAAAGTTATGCGTGTTCAAAGTTTCTATCTCCATCTCCCTCGCACACCCTTTACCTGAGTAACGGGTATCTGATTGTCGGGGCACCCGACTATACCGTTCTCTCTTGTTTTTTATCAAAAATAATTATTATGCTCTAAGAAATATATAAAAATTGAATTTTAATCATTACAAAGTAATTTTTATTATTTAACTAATAATGATTACGGTCCCTGCTATTAAGGGTAAACGTTATATGTTTACACCTTTGTTCTTTAATTTTCATTCGCCAGTCTGATAGCCACTTCTCAACTACCATCAAATGATCCGCTAGTTGAGCTGTAGCTTTAGTTGGGCATCTCGAGCGGCTCAGGATAGCGGTGTCGTCAGCAAATGTGGACGTAGTCAGCGTGTGAATAGGACAAAATGGGTAGGGCCCAGTGCGCTACCTTGTGGGACTCCGGCTTCAATGTAATATGGTCTTTCACAGCCTTAGGGCTCTCTGAGATTCTATCCTATTTGAATCTCGCAGTCTTTCTGCATTGCACAGTTTTTTGAGTACTGTTGTGACCATGTTGCATACAGCAGACCAATTTTCTTCTGAATCGAGCAAAATGTCCACCAGGCTACAAGCGGCTGGCGTCCTCCCAACCCTCATGCTCAGATCCCTTCGATCATTTTCGAATCTCGGACAGACAAAAAACACGTGCTCTGCGTCTTCGTTATCCAACTCGCAGAGTGGACATTACGGATAACGTTCATGCTTAAACCTATTCCGATAGTATTTAAAGCATCCATGTCCTGTCAACAGTTGCGTTAAGTAGAAATCCACATACTTCGTACCCACCTCTCTTCCCACTTCGCAATGGTAAGTTCTCTGGACCTTTTCCGTAGGGATTCAGCCGCTTGGGCGGTATTTAATTGTGGCTTCTCCAATTTCTCTATTATCTGCCTGCTACTTATCAGGACTGCTTCCGTCTGGTGCGCTGTCAAGGTGAGTCCCTTGGCGTCGAGCCATGCGCTTGCTCGTTCCCCAGCTTCGTTGCAGATTCTCTCTACATCTGGGAGTTTCTTTGTAGTAACTAATATGGCTACGTCATCGGCAAAGCCAATAAGTAGTGCCCATTCAGGCAACGTGATCCTAAGGATCCCATCGTACATGGCATTCCACAACAAGGGGCCTAGGACTGATCCTTGTGGACTCCCCCGCTGACCCTGTGGGTCGATTGCCCGGAATCAGTTTCGTACAGGAGCAGGCGGCCTTCGAAGTAGCTCGCTATTGCTCTCTGTATATACATGGGAACATTAAGGTTTCTCAATGCATTTAGTGTGTGGTGCCAGCTAGCGGAGTTGCACGCGTCCTTCAACATCCAGTGTTGCCGCTATGCAGTACTGCATAGTGCCGTACAACCACCTTTTCCCCTCGATGGCTTTATTTGCGATTTCGCACAGTTTACCGACGGCGTCGATGGTAGATAGTCCCTTCCGAAAACCTTGCTGCATCTCTGAGAGGCCGTTGGTTTCAACAAGGGCACCTTCTAGCCGGGAGTGGATTATTCTTTCGAAAATTTATCTAGCATGCAGAGTGGCCTATATGAAGAAGGCTCCTCCGCCGGCTTGTCCCCTTTGGTATAAGTACCAGCCGCTGTATTTTCCAGCGACTAGGGAACACACCTTTTGTTATGCATGCGTTATACATGTCAACATACTTCTTTATGGAATTTTAAGGTATGCCTTTTCGTCCAGTATTGTCTTTAATACCCGAAGGACTTCTTCGGCACTTGTGAGCTTTATGCTCGCAGTATTCACGATCTGTGAGGTTCGCGCCATACTCTCTTGCTCTGGGAATAGTGTTTCCACTATCCTTTTAAGGGCGACTGGGCATGTCGGCGATGGCTACTAAATACCGTTTTGTGACGAGTTTATATGCGAAGCCCCATGGGTTGGAGTCTATTTCTTCGCATATATTATTATAGCAACTGCGTTTGCTCTCTTTTATTAGTTTTTCCAGGACTCGTCTTTTTTCCCTGAAAAATATTTGAAGTGACTCAAATTCGGGCTTTCCTTTTGAGCGTTGGTATGCGCATCTTGCCCTGTGGCAGTCTTTCCCGTCTTCCGCAATGGATTGGTTCCACCATTATGCAGGCTAACTTGGTGTAGTCTGTGATGTGGTTTGCCCGTTCTTGAGCTGAACCGCTAGTAGAGATGTCCTTGAACAACATCTGTACCATCTCCACGTCTAGCGTTTCTATTTTGTACCCTGACACGGTCTCAGGAACGCGTGGTGGGCCGTTTCTCGACTTAAAGTCCCCGGCTATTACGGCTGGGCGATTTTTCCGGGCATCTTCTGCAATCTCTTCGAGCACAGATATTGCCTGGGGAAGGCCACGACTTGGCGGCAGGTAACAGCTATAGAAAGCTATACCATTCACATGGGCCCTAGCGAAGCAATTTCCGCTTTTTTTCCTGCTAATCCTCTTCGTCCGCATAGGACCCTCCAGTGGAGGTTGCGATCACTATCGCATCATTGCGAGGCGGTCGCATCCTGGGGTTCCTTGCCTTCTGTTTCACCTTTTGCCATTCCTCTGGCTTCTACACAGGTTTTTGGGGCTTGCTGGTGCTATCTATTCCAGCATATTTCCCCCTTTTTACCACTTTGGCTGGCATCGCTTGCCGGTGCCTTATGCATCGCCTTTTTTGCTGGTACAGCTAGCGTTTTCCGAGTTGCTTGGCCCCTGGGTCGCTTACTATTACCGCTTGCGAGCACTTCTACGCAGGATCGGATTTCCGCAGATCCATATTGCTGATTTTTTGATATTATTTGCTAGCCATTCTCCGGAGATTTTATTCCTGTATTGGTCGCTTATGAGTGCAATGTCTACGTACAACAATTGACAAGCTCACAATGTTTTAGGTTTATCTGAAGGAACTTCATTTACCCCTAAGCCCTTGCATAGCCCTCCTGAATTACGGGCCTTTCCCACTCATTGTTTGGTGGTCGCAACCGCACATAGAATGTCCGTTTTCTCGGTGATCTTGTCCTTTACCTCGACCAGCATTGTCTCAGTCAGCGCTCTGACGTCAACATTGCTGCGCAGGACCGCCTTCATTTTGGTCTGAAGCTCCGCGGTTCCGATCCCCTGCCTGACATTTCCCCGCCTGGAGGATTCAGTGGGCACCGCAGTTTCCTGCTGATCTTCGATCTGACTTTGCTGTTTTAAAACAATTTAAAATAAAAATGTAATATGAAGAATAAATCTCAATAATAAAACTTGAATATTTAAATTTTTTAAAAGAACCGCCCAAAATTTAAAAGAAACCGCCGAGAATTTCCCTACGTGCTACGGCACGCATTTATGTGCTTGGCCTGCACCCCGTCCGAAGCTCGCTGCTATGGGACCCGCAGCCTCTTTCGCACACTACGATCAGCTGATCGCGCAAGCGCTTTCCACCACTGAAAGTGTGCTTGCGAAAATAAAAGCGCGAGTGAAAATTTAGCAACAACTAAGCAAACAACGAGTGGAAATTATAAGAGGCAAAGACACCTCCCCTCCCTCACCTATGACCGGCCCCTGCCTGGCCGCCAAACCTGTTAGGGGTACAATTCGTAGATGTCGCCCACGGACTCCTGGCCACCAGAAGCTGTCCAGGTGCGTAAACTGATACTCCAAGCCGGATGGCCGGCTGCACTTTTTGATTTGTGCGGAAAACTACAGGGATTAGACGGAGCGCTTTTAGACCGCACTCTCTGTTTTCACAACTCTCTTTAACTGTGGTGTTTGCTCAATGTGGGCACTTACGTACTTTTTGTACTTTAGCAAGTTTGTTCTATGCGAGGTCAGCCTGAAGGGGTGCTCGATTACTTTGGGGCTTTAAAAGAGAGTTATTTAAACAGGCGAGTGGTTCGATGATAAGTCCGAAAGCGATTTGGAGCTTACTAAATTTCTTGCGATGATCTTGATCACAGCGAAGTCAATTAAGTCCGGAAGATTTCTGGAGTCAGCTGGCCAATCTGCGTGGCTGCCAGGGGAGACATAATCGAGTTTGTTCCTCAAATCTAAAATAGCTTTATACAATTGCCTTCCTTTGGGGGTTACGAGACTTGATCCCCAGTGTGTGTGCTTGATGTTGTAGTCTCCTCCTGCTATAAAGCTATCTCCGAGTGAATTGTAGAAGTCCAAGAATTGCTCTTCAGTTATTGTAAAGCCCGGTGGGCAATAGACAGCGGCTATAGTCATACTGCCGTTGCCTGCTTGTAATTTTGTAGATGTAGCCTGCATATAATTTGTTGCAAACCTCTGGTGAAAGTGGTGATTAATGCGTTTCCTGATCAAGATTTCTGCTTCTCTGCGGGCCTTACCATCCGGATGACCTGTGCAATATGAAGTATAACCTCTTATTTGGAAGTTGTATTTACTTCTGAGATGAGTTTCTGCCAGCAGCACTACATCTATTTAGTTTTCGTTGAGGAATTGAGTTATTTCAAATTTGTGCCGAAAAACGCCATTGGCATTCCACATGAATATTATATTTTGCTTAGAGCATTGAGCTTGTGGAAAACCGGTCTGATTGGCAAGTCCTGTTTTTAGGGCACTGGCGTATAAAACTCCCCCATTTGTGTTGAGGGGCCCAAGTGAAGATCTGGCTGCTTTCGCAAAGAAAACATCAGGTGTGGCTTGGGATTGCACGTATGCTTGTTGAAACCGACTTATCATCTCTTTATAGACCGGGCAGCCTTTATAGTTTGCAGTATGGGTCTTCTTTGCTTGCAGGGCACGGTTCGGAATTGTGGAAGCCTCCACAAGCTACGCAGACTGATCGAAGTCCGCAGTTGTTTCTGGTGTGTCCATACTCTCGGCAGTTTATGCATTGCAGCGGATCATTTCGCTTTGCAGTTTGCACTTAATTTTTCTTTAAGGCTCTGCTTTCTGGCTCCAGTTCGACCTTAAAGAGTGGTGTCGGCTTTTTATTTCTGTTGATAATATTAATACAAATTTTTGCGAAAAATCCTTTTTCTTTCAGTGCCTCTAATATCTCATTTTGGATACGTCTGTCTCTATGCCCTTTAGCTCTGAATTGATCTTTAGTTTTAGCTTAATGCTTTGTTTCGTGTATATTCCCTTTGACAAGAGGAGTATCATAAAAGTTGTCATTCCCGACCAGCGCAAAAATTTTCTTTACTAGGGCATTTGAGTTCTGTTGCAGAAATTAATGAGGTTGCAGAGCTCTTGGCTGGTGAGCTATGGGTCGGAGCTGGGGGTGGGGTTCTACACAGCAAGCTCCATGAACTGGGAGACGGTGTGAGTAGGGTGGGAGAACAAGACCGTGCTCTCGCACTGTCAATGTTTAGTAGGGCTGAGTTTCTCTTTGAAAGAAGTTCTTTCTACTTTAATATCACGGGTTGAGAAATAAGAGATATAACTGTTTCTCTGTTCTACGGAGCTTCTACGCTCAGTTTTTGAACCGCCGCTCATTAAGCTATTACCAAGTTTGGTAATTTGGTTGGCAAGAAAGTCATGTCGTTTTTTTTCAATATTTTCATAGATGATTTATTTATATCAGGACTTATAACACAGGCCGACAAAATGTGACATGGGTCGGTGTCCAGGCCTGCCACCATTTTATTTCGATAAATGAGGCTTTTCTAAGCATAAGTTTCCACTACACCTATAGTCCATCAGCTCTGGTATTTGCGGTATCTTTAATTTAAGAAAATCACAAATTTTCTTCGTCTTTTGGGATATATCTTCAAGAGTGGTTAACCAATTTTGGTAATCTTTTCGGAATTAAATAGTTACATGTCTTTTTTATACGGTCGTTTTAGAAAATTCAATCTAACTGAACCACAAGAGATGGTGGACGCATTCAAACTTTTAAAGTCACAGCAAAGTTTAAAAATCTTCATTTGTGAACAGCGTTTAAAAATTAAATAAAAATATTTTCTTCTACAATGCATTTTTGATCCAAAGACACCTTATGTCCTCAATTTTTAGGACACTCATCAAAATTTTGTGAGTTGTTTTGGAATTTTTAAAATTGTTTTTCTTACTTCCTTCACAGTGACGATTCACAAACTGTGCCCAAACCTGTCACAATTTTAAATAACAAAAATCTATACGGTCTAAGTAGTTTTGCTTTGAATATAAGCACATGGGCGTAGCCTACGAACCTTTGGGGCCGAAATGCCTGAATTGTAACCCCCTCCAGCTTTTAGCTTACGCCCATGTATAAATATGTTTAAAGCAAGGGTAACTTGTGCTCAAAAATAGTTATGACTTACGTGAAATAGTGACAGGTTTGGGCACAGTTTGTGAATCGTCACTGTGAAGGAAGTAAGAAAAACAATTTTAAAAATTCCAAAACAACTCACAAAATTTTGATGAGTGTCCTAAAAATTGAGGACATAAGGTGTCTTTGGATCAAAAATGCATTGTAGAAGAAAATATTTTTATTTAATTTTTAAACGCTGTTCACAAATGAAGATTTTTAAACTTTGCTGTGACTTTAAAAGTTTGAATGCGTCCACCATCTCTTGTGGTTCAGTTAGATTGAATTTTCTAAAACGACCGTATAAAAAAGACATGTAACTATTTAATTCCGAAAAGATTACCAAAATTGGTTAACCACTCTTGAAGATATATCCCAAAAGACGAAGAAAATTTGTGATTTTCTTAAATTAAAGATACCGCAAATACCAGAGCTGATGGACTATAGGTGTAGTGGAAACTTATGCTTAGAAAAGCCTCATTTATCGAAATAAAATGGTGGCAGGCCTGGACACCGACCCATGTCACATTTTGTCGGCCTGTGTAATTAATCAATTATGTATTGGCCGTTTTGTTCGACTAATGATCATCTCTCGAGCAGCTGCATAATTCCGCGCTCAAAGAACTTTTCGACTTTTCCAGCAAAGAATCGAGACAAGTGGTTTTCGACAGCCTCATCTGAATCAAAGTTTTTACCATTCAAAGAGTTTTGAATAGAGCGAAACAAATGGTAATCTGAAGGTGCTAAGTCCGGACTATAAGGTGAATGTGGTAGCACTTCCCAATTCAGCTCCGTTAATTTTTGCCGAGTGACCAAAGATGTGTGGGTCCTAGCGTTGTCATGGTGAAAGACTATACCCTTGCGATTAGCTAGTGCCGGCTCCTTTTCTTTAATTTTTTCCACCAAATTGGATAGCTGGCGACCGTACACATCTGAATTGATGGTTTCATTCCGTCCCGGCAGCTCAAAGTGCACTACACCCTTCCAATTCCACCAAACAGACAGCATAACTTTCCTCTGATGGATATCGGCCTTTGATGTGGCTTGGGCTGGCTCATCTTTCTTGCTCCATGATCTTTTTCGTTGGACATTATTGTAAACAACCCACTTTTCGTCGCCAGTAATGATCCGCTTCAAAAAAGGATCATTTTTAATCCGTTGCAGCAGAGAATGGCAAATATTGATACGCTTAGTTAGGTGAATTTCCTTTAAGTTATGCGGAACCCAAACATCGAGCTTGTTTACGTAGCCAAGTTTCTTCAAATGGTTTTCAACCGTTGTATGCGATACACTGAGCTTCTCTGACATCTCCAGCGTTGAATAACGCCGGTTTTTATCCAGCAAAGCCTGAATTTGTTCGTCAAAAACGGCCGATGGTCGACCAGAACGTGGGGCGTCCTTAACTCCAAAATCTCCAAGCCTGAATTTGGCAAACCAGCGCTGACATTGGCGATCACTCATGGCATCTTTACCATACACTTCGCACAATTTTTCGCGAGCTTCGACCGCTTTTTTTCCTTTTCGGAAATAAAAAAACAAAATATGCCGAAAATGCTCACTTTGATCCTCCATGTTTAATTTGCTATAGCTTCCACAAATGTTATCGAATAATTACCAAATTGTCATCGATAGTACCTAAGACAATAAGCTTTAAAACGATACTAAAAAGTGTGACCCTGGTGCTCGTAATAGTCGTAAATAAATTAGATTAAAAACGATTACTAAAAAAAACGACATGACTTTCTTGCCAACCCAATACATAGCACTTATTATTATATACTATTTTATTTTCTGTTTTTATCGTCTTATTGCCTGTATTACACTACTCCAGTATTTTTAATATAAACCTGACTTCATGTATGTTTTTCGAGCGCCCCATTTCTAAAAATTTAGATTTTGAAATTTTAGAGTGACCAGAGGGTGTCATAAAGGACAAATAGTTAAAAATCCATTGCCGAATTGTCTCTTAGAGCTGGCAGCTTTTTTCCAGCATTAGCAGCCTTGCACTGTCAGCGGTTCCAAAGCCTTAAGCTAGATGGTGTTAAAATTTTCTTGCCCCATCTATTGGAAAGTATTGGTCCATTCAAAGCGGAAATGTATGCGCTAGGCAGGTTTCAGCGTAAATAGCGATTGTAGGCGTTAGAGTGGGCGTGAGCACTAAGATCACGGAAACTACAAGTGCTAGAGAGTTCCGGTTTTGGAACACACTCTAATGCCCACAAGCCGCGAAAAGCTGTAGCGCCCAAAGCTTTGAAGCGACTTAAAATGTAAACAGAAATCTGTTTGTCTCGCCCATTCTAACGCCCACAAGTATGCAGTTGGTATATATGTATGTACTAGCTATACCCGGAGCGACTTCGTTCGCTTAAAATTAGTTTGGAGTACGGTTGTCAGGACTTTATGTTTTCTTATTAGCGCGTTTTTTTAAAACCTTTGTGTAAAACCCTTTTTAGAAGATCCTTCAGGAGCGAGAATCAGAAGGCTACTGGCAGAGCTATATAATAAATGAATTTGATCTATGTAAAAGTATTGAATTTGTATACATTCTATCAGTTACAATACTATCAATGCAATTTTAATTTGCGTACAAATGTACACTTGTTTGTAAATTGTTTCAAATTTGTTGTTTTGAATGAAACGAAAACATTTGTACACACACGAAAAGATTGGCATCTCATACAAAAATAGCGAAGTAACTTATTATTTTCCGATTCCACATTTGATTGATAATTATTAATTTTAAGCTCGACAAATTTTGCATTGGCTGAAAGGAAATTAATGATTTTATTTGTATTTAAGCACATTATCTACTTTCAAGTAGAAACATACACACAAATTGGGTGTATGCATGTATTGTACATGTATTGTACATATAAGCAAATCAAAACATATCCAAATATACAAATGTACATACGTATTTGATCAAAAGTTCGAATCTTAAGATTAATAATTAACTTGGAAACATTTTGTCTTTGCTTACAGAATTTGTAGTAATTTTTTATTTTCTTCCTTGGTGGAAATAAAATAAGGCTCTTACTTCTGCTACAAAATGAAAAATATTTTTTTAAAAATAAAACCTAAGCATTTGATCCACAGGACTGACTATTGATCGAAAATCATATTGATCGGAACAGCAGCTTAAGTTTTTAAAATCCAAAACAAATTTTAACTTAAATTGCCCCATTCCACACAGCACTACCCCTCGTCCGTTTCCTTGGGTGTTGCTCTCTCGGCCGTCGCTCTCTTGGCATCCGCTCTCTGGGTTTCGCTCTCTCGGCAGGCTCCCACAAAATGCAACGCAATAACTTAGAAAATCTAAATAAATTCGTTACAAATACTTAAAAAAATGTTAAAAACTTGAAAAATAAAACTTAAGCATTTGGGCCATAGAATAACTAATGATCCAAAAATCATCTTGATCGGAGCAGCGGTTTAGATTTTTAAAATCGAAAAGTTAATTTTAAATGTAGCCCCCAAATTATGGGGGATATCGAAATTTCTTTTAGATTTCTAATTAGGCCTTTTCAAGACCTAAAATTCAGCAAAATCCAAATTTCGAAATTCCAACCACTTTAGGAGTTGAGCTTAAGTACATCTAATTCTTTTTTGCTCTAAATATGGATGTTGGAGCTGTTTGGGGCCACTTGGGGGACATGTCGGATCTTAGTGGGCGCCTACTCCCCCAATGAAATACTGTGCAAAAATTTGGCTGCTGTAGGTCTTAAGGTTTGGGCTGTGGTCGTATCCCCTTAAAAATCGGTCTTTCATTTTATAATCTTTAGAGATATGTACGGATTAAGACAATTCGCCGCCCTAGGCTGTTTTGATTTTTCCGCCCTAGACTGCAGAATAATTTTCGTCATTTGTTGCGTGAACTTTCACATTATTAATATGGTTTTAATTAGAGAAGAAGGTAGTGAGGTAGTGTAGGTGAGAATGTTTTTATTAATATAATGTTTTTTGTTAGATTTAACACATAACACATAATGTATCTGTAAATGTATCTGTTGTTCGTTGCCCAAATTTTGTTCGGTTTATGTTATATTCCGTTTCTAACGTCGTGTTTTACGAATTTCAAAATCAGAAATGTATGCATCGCATTCTAACTCACGTAAAACTTCCGCTTCTATTGTCAACAAAGCCAAAGAATTCAAGCGATTTTGTCCAATAGTTGATCCGAAGTAATTTTTAACTTGTTTCATAGAAGACAACGATCTCTCACCGCTGCAGTTTGTGATAGCCATAGAAAGGAAAATTCTGTAAGCAATGTCGACATTTGGAAAAACATCGACCAGATCTTTAATACTGAAAAAGTTTAAGGTTTCAGTAGGCGTGTGTGTTTTTAAATCCAGATCACATTCAAGATAGCCTTTAAATGAATCAATTCATCAACTAAGCTTCATCAACTTTCCAAATCTTTTTTGAATGCTCCTTGCAAAGCTTTTGCTTTTTAACGGATTGGATAAATAATGGCAGCACTTATCCAATCTTATTGATATGTATGGCAAAGTTATACTTCGATCTATTGACTTTAAATAGAAACGAAAACTGGCAAAATTGGGTGGACATATGGTGAGATATAAGAAGAAATTCGAAAAAGTCCGAAATTTTACATTTTGAACTTGAAAAAATCTTTTATTATTTTTATGTTTGTTATCTAGGGCTCTAACATTAACATGCCATCAATTGCACACACCACATTGGCTGTAATCTAGTGTTATCCCTGAAAGAATTAAATTTGTTGCTCTTGTCTATATAACTTAATATCAAGTTAGCAGAGCACCTACGTTGTTTTTAAAAAAAAAATATTTAGACAAGAGCAACAAATTTATTTCTTTCACGAATAATTTACGATTAATAAACGAAAATTATTTAAAAAAAAACTGTTGTAAAAGTCAAAGATTGGGTGGATTGGGTTGCAAGGCTAACTTAATATCAAGTTAGCTCAGCAACAACATTATTAAAAAAAATTTTTAGACAAGAGCAAATAATTTAAATTTTTCACGAATAATTAAGGGCAAATTATGAAAAAAAAAAATGTTGGAAAAGTCGAAGATTGAGGAAGTGCATTGCTAACTTGATATCAAGTTAACAGAGCACCCCATAACTTTTGAAAATAACTAACTAAACGACGCAAAAAAGTGTGACAAATTTTTTTTAACCAAAACAAATACATTTTTAAGAAGAAAGAAAAGGGAACACTGTAAACTGTACTGCATTGAAATATTCCTTCGCGTTTCGCTACAATCGAAAGTTGAACTAGTAGTTAATAAACTCACTTCCATTTTTGTCGCGTGCGAACTTCGATTTTTTTATTATATATAAAACAAGAGAGAACGCTATAGTCGGGTGTGTGTCCCGACTATCTAATAGCCGTCACTCAGCTAAAGGGAGTGCGAACGCTGTACTCGGGTTGGTGTCCCGACTATCTAATAAACGTAACTCAGCTAAAGGGAGTGCGAACGCTGTACTCGGGTTTGGTGTCCCGACTATCTAATACCCGTCACTCAGCTAAAGGGAGTGCGATGGAGATGGATGTATAAAATTTTTTTGATTGCGAATAAGTTTTTAATGAATGGTCCGATTTGAAAAATGTCTTCTACATTTCGATAGGTATAAACATACACAACAAAATTGCGTTTATACTTCTCGGAAATCTTTAAAGGTGTGGGCGCCAGACACATTTTAAAATCGTTAGTGGGCGATTGTGGGCGTTAGAGGGGGCGTGGCACCTTTTTGAAATAAACTTGCGCTACGTAGGAAGCCCAAGAATATGTGTGGGAAATCTCAACCTTCTAGCTTTTGTAGTTTCCGAGATCTCAGCGTTGATACGGACAGACAGACAGACGGACAGACGGGTAGACGGACAGACGGACAGACGGACATGGCTATATCGACTCGGCTAGTGACCCTGAATAAGAATGTATATACTTTATAGGGTCGGAAACGCTTCCTTCTAGCTGTTACATACTTTTGCACGAATACAATATACCCTTTTACTCTTCGAGTAACGGGTATAAAAATAATGGCTCATATTATAGTGCTAATCAAGAGCTTTAACTTGAGCATAGTGTCAAAAGAAGTCCTAGAATACGTTTTTTTTCACCTGAAAAGTGCGACAGGAGAGAATTGCCCATATAGGCAAGTAAATCTAAATTTATAATTTTCTTATTTATAATCTACAATAACATGAATGATCTGCAATTTCGGCTGGCCGTAGTTGGCTTCAATTCTTATTTTATTATACCCGATACATGTACGTAACAGTATGTAACAGCTAGAAGAAAGCATTTCCGACCCTATAAAGTATATATATTCTTGATCAGGATCACTAGCCGAATCGATGGCCGTCTGTCTGTCTGTCCGTCTGTATGAACGCTGAGATCTCGGAAACTATTCGGTTGGCAAGAAAGTCATGTCGTTTTTTTTCAATATTTTCAAAGATGATTTATTTATATCAGGACTTATAATTAATCAATTATGTATTGGCCGTTTTGTTCGACCACTAATGACCATCTCTTGGGCAGCTGCATAATTCCGCGCTCGAAGAACTTTTGGTCTTTTCCAGCAAAGAATCGAGACAAGTGGTTTTCGACAGCCTCATCTGAATCAAAGTTGTTACCATCTCTTTGAGTTTTGAAGAGAGCGAAACAAATGGTAATCTGAAGGTGCTATGTCCGTACTATAAGGTGGATGTGGTAGCACTTCCCAATTCAGCTCCGTTAATTTTTGCCGAATGACCAAAGATGTGTCATGTGGGGCCTAGCGTTGTCATGGTAAAAGACTATACCCTTGCGATTAGCTGGTGCCGGCTCCTTTTCTTTATTTTTTTCCGCCAAATTGGATAGCTGGCGACAGTACACATCTGAATTGATGGTTTCATTCCGTCCCAGCAGCTCAAAGTGCCTTTGATTCCACCAAACAGACAGCATAACTTTCCTCTGATGGATATCGGCCTTTGATGTGGCTTGGGCTGGCTCATCTTTCTTGCTCCATGATCTTTTTCGTTGGACATTATTGTAAACAGCCCACTTTTCGTCGCCAGTAATGATCCGCTTCAAAAAAGGATCGTTTTTAATCCGTTGCAGCAGAGAATGGCAGATATTGATACGCTTAGTTAGGTGAATTTCCTTTAAGTTATGCGGAACCCAAACATGGAGCTTGTTTACGAAGCCACGTTTCTTCAAATGGTTTTCAACCGTTGTATGCGACACACTGAGCTTCTCTGACATCTCCCGCGTTGAATAACGCCGGTTTTCATCCAGCAAAGCCTGAATTTGTTCTTCAAAAACGGTCGATGGTCGACCAGAACGTGGGGCGTCTTTAACTCCAAAATCTGCAAGCCTGAATTTGGCAAACCAGCGCTGACATTGGCGATCACTCATGGCATCTTTACCATACACTTCGCACAATTTTTCGCGAGCTTCGACCGCTTTTTTTACTTTTCGGAAATAAAAAAGCAAAATATGCCGAAAATGCTCACTTTGATCCTCCATGTTTCTTGCCCACCCAATACAAAAGCTAGAAAGTTGGGATTACTTACACATATTCTTGGGCTTCCTACGCAGCGCAAGTTTGTTTCAGGCGAAGGCCACGCCCCCTCTAAAGCCCACAATCGCCCACTAACGATTTTAAAATGATTTTGGAAAAAAAAAAAAATGCAGTTTTATTGTGTTTATCAATACCTATCGAAATGTAGAGGAAACTTTTCAAATCGGACCATTCGTTAAAAAGTTATGGGCGATCAAAGTTTTATATTTTTTTTTTTATTAAAAATAAACATTGAAATCAATGAAACCACTTTTCCTTCATAAATCACAGAAATCCAAAAATCTAGATATTTTTCCGTTAGGATCCGTTAGGAAATATTTCCAAGTCAGGGCCCTCTTATATAAAAATATAATTTTTGATCAAGGGCAAAATTGAGTTATAAACTTTGAATCCAATTCCCTAAAACGCATTTTATTCATAAAATTTCTTTTGGTATACCTTAATTACATCACTGAGTCAGACCAAAAAAATGTCCATACAAATGTGGACTACATAGACTAAATATGTAATATACATTTTTTAGGACTAAAATATGCATTCAGTGGGTATTCATTCCGCAATGGCTATTAAGCGGCAAAGAAAACGACGAGATGAACAAAAAAGGGCGCGAGAAAGGCGGTACAGCACCCAAAGTTCCGAGAGTGGAGATACCTTTCATTCACCAACTGGATCCGTAAGACGCAAATATCATCATCCCCATCATGCACATAACCCCGGTACTGGAATGCTTGACAGCCAGGTATATATTTTGAAATATAAAAATATAAACAAAAATTAAATTATTTCTTTTTACATTTAGGTAGTTACTAGTATTGGAATGTTGCATATTGGTATTGTGTTCGTTGTGTTTGGAGTTTTTCTTTGCGGAGCTGGTATTATTCCAGATGAAACTATGTCTTGGAATGTATTTAGTATGTAGTTGTTCTTAAATATTTATGTTTAATTTGTTTTAGCTAATCAATTAATTAGGTTCTAGTTCTGCCTGGTGGAATGAAGTGACTTGTACCGGTTTATTTTCCCTCGGATTGGGATTATTTCTACTAATCTTAAATTGTCTTATAAGTCGGAAAGAAGAGGAGGACCTTGAGGACTACGTGCAGCGTCAGCTTACTCGATCTCGTTCTGGTAATATGTCTTTATATATTTAAATGCGGATTTTTCCACATTTTTGTTATTTAGGTCACCGACTTGAGCGAGATGTTGAAACTGGTGTACTGACAACGCGTCATGCTCGAAAAGCTGTTGCCTTACAAAAGAGCGGACGTAACAACTTTCCCACAGATGTAGCGGTCGTAAATTGTAGCCCTTCAGAAACTATATGTAATGGACCGACACTTGGACGAAATGGTAAATAATATTGCACTAGCTCAGTGATAATTGTAATTAAAAATGTTTTTAGGATTAAGCAGCTCTGATGCTATTCTCGAAAAAATTGTGGAGGAGGACACTACCTATTTAAACGACCGTAGTGCTGGAATATCTCCGATTGAAATAGAAAATGATACAAAGCAGCTGTTACGAAGGGAATCTATAAGTGATGCAATCAATATAACACGAATATAAAATACTGTATTTTTAAAATGATGAAAAATTAGTAATTTATATCTTTAAAGCTTTACAAATAATTTATTATATAATCAGATGTAAATCATTTTACAACTCGTAAAGTTCTTGAACCATCAAACTGATTATGGTTATTAATATGAGAGCGTAATACAATTATTGAACATATAATTCTAGTGGTAACAAACATTTAATTAAACAAATTAGATAAATATGTAATCAAAACATCAGCACAGCAAATTCGCCAACTAGGCAGAGGTTTGACTAGTTATCATACAATGTAATGACTTTACTAATAAATGGACACAATCCTGTGCAGTATCAAATGCTATTTTCCCAAATTCGAAGTGGAAAAATTTATTTTATCTAATAAATAATTATTTAAGAAAATATACATATGTATTTAAGGTATCCCCTTTTTGACTGATAACGTATCCTTTGGGGCTTACATTTTATATTTTATAATTATATGTACTATTTTATACCTGTTTTTTGTGATACATAACATGAATAATTTTTAACATACAGCTCTTACTTAATTGTAATACTATATGCTTATAACAAATCTTTTATTTAATAAAACATCCAAATTCCAATATATCAATACTTATATTTCTGCTCCTCGCATTTTTCGGGACGAAACTATCCCAAAATAATTCTTTCTATGCAGGTAATAAATATTATATATATACTATTGGGTGGGCAAGAAAGTCATGTCGTTTTTTTTAGTAATCGTTTTTAATCTAATTTATTTACGACTAATCGAGCACCAGGGTCACCCTTTTTAGTATCGTTTTAAAGCTAATTGTCTTAGGTACTATCGATGAAAATTTGGTAATTATCCGATAACATTTGTGGAAGCTATAGCAAATTAAACATGGAGGATCAAAGTGAGCATTTTCGGCATATTTTGCTTTTTTATTTCCGAAAAGTAAAAAAAGCGGTCGAAGCTCGCGAAAAATTGTGCGAAGTGTATGGTAAAGATGCCATGAGTGATCGCCAATGTCAGCGCTGGTTTGCCAAATTCAGGCTTGCAGATTTTGGAGATAAAGACGCTCCACGTTCTGGTCGACCATCGGCCGTTTTTGACGAACAAATTCAGGCTTTGCTGGATAAAAACCGGCCTTATTCAACGCGGGTGATGTCAGAGAAGCTGTGTGTCGCATACAACGGTTGAAAACCATTTGAAGAAACTTGGCTACGTAAACAAGCTCGATGTTTGGGTTCCGCATAACTTAAAGGAAATTCACCTAACTAAGCGTATCAATATCTGCCATTCTCTGCTGCAACGGATTAAAAACGATCCTTTTTTGAAGCGGATCATTACTGGCGACGAAAAGTGGGTTGCTTACAATAATGTCCAACGAAAAAGATCATGGAGCAAGAAAGATGAGCCAGCCCAAGCCACATCAAAGGCCGATATCCATCAGAGGAAAGTTATGCTGTCTGTTTGGTGGAATGCAAGGAGTGCACTTTGAGCTGCTGGGACGGAATGAAACCATCAATTCAGATGTGTACTGTCGCCAGCTATCCAATTTTGCGGAAAAAATTAAAGAAAAGGAGCCGACACTAGCTAATCGCAAGGGTATAGTCTTTCACCATGACAACGCTAGGCCCCACACATCTTTGGTCACTCGGCAAAAATTAACGGAGCTGAATTGGGAAGTTCTACCACATCCACCTTATGGTCCGTACTTAGCACCTTCAGATTACCATTTGTTTCGCTCTCTTCAAAACTCTTTGAATGGTAAAAACTTTGATTCAGATGAGGCTGTCGAAAACCACTTGTCTCGATTTTTTGCTGGAAAAGACCAAAAGTTCTTCGAGCGCGGAATTATGCAGCTGCCCGAGAGATGGTCATTAGTGGTCGAACAAAACGGCCAATACATAATTGATTAATTATAAGTCCTGATATAAATAAATCATCTTTGAAAATATTGAAAAAAAACGACATGACTTTCTTGCCAACCCAATATATATCATCAACAAGACTAAATAACAGGCCTATACTGCCTAATGTTTGTTTACAAGTTCCAGACCTCTCTGCCAACACCCAGCTTCTCAGCCCTACTGCACGCTATGCGATGTGCGATAAGGACGATCATACTTGAAAATATACTTTACTAAGGCTCAGATGACACATTCAATTTTTAGCGTCAATTTATTGTGACAATTTTTCATTTGTGTGAGTTTAAAGAAGTGCAAGCGTGTCTGGATTAATATGATATCGCGCCTCTATTATTGGTGTTAGTAGTAGAGCAGCCAAAAATATTTGATTCTTTCTCGCGCTCGTTTGAAGTCCCATTAAAGAAAAATTGCTACAATAAATTGACGTTAAAAATTGAATGTGTCATCTGAGCCTTACAAATGATGCCAGGGCGAAAAACTTAAGCATATCCGTTGTAGTCTGTGTCTCGCTGGAGACACATCACCGGCTGCTGTCACTGCTGAGGCTCTAAATCCTATCTGCCTCAATTACGAGGCCTTCTTTTTACTAGTTGGTCGGCTGACAGTGTAGAAAGTGCTGACCGCTCGGCGGGTCAGTCAGATATCGTTTCGCACGATGAGACAGTAATACAGTGTGACGTCGATTCAACCGTTTTCATTGACTAGCAATTATGCCGTGGGTTAAACTGGGAGCCTCTCCACACCCATTGAGGGGTACCCTCAATTAAATTTCCTGTTTAATCAAATTCAAATTCCTGTTTAATCTCGCTTACATGTTTTGTCCGCTCTTCGGTAAAAGGTGCCACCTTCCATCACGTAGTCCGGTTACTTTTGCGGTTGTGTCCTTATTTCCATTTCCAGAAGCTGCAGACGCTTCCACCGTCGATGCCTCCTTGATACCGCGAAGCGTCTCTGGTAGAGCCTGCCTTGACAACGCGTCTGCCACCTCTTTCTTGAAAAATTCGCATTTTTCCGGGCTTAGCCTCAGATTTTCTTCCTTTAGCCGCCAAAACACTTCTTTCAAATTCGGTTTATGTTCTTCTAGAGTGCGTCCGATCACTATGACGTCATCTTGGTAAGCGAATGCGTGCGGTGACATTTCGGGACCGATCACCCGGTCCAACACCCGTTGAAAAGTCGCTGACGCCGAGTGAAGTCCAAGAATAAGCCATTTCCCTGCACTTTAAAAGCCGTGTATTGCCTGGGTAGGCATCCTTTATAAACTTGGCACTGAAGTCGACGCGCAGTCTCCACTTGGCCGTCTTCTTTTTCACCATCACGATGGGGGAGCTTTATGGGCTCTTTGAGTACTCTATGAGTATTTGAGTATTCTATTGAAGTTTTTATATAAAGCACGAAAAGGTTCATGTTGGACATAATTAAACCTACTCAACGGCAAGCGCTAAGGTCGGAATATATGTGTAAATCTTGATGGAACTTTTAATTCAATATAGGAAAGAAGCGATTCAGAGTCGAAGAGACCCATCAGAAGCTTATGAACAGACATTATGGCATCGCAAGTTCTACGGTGTTGTAATGACGGCAAGTTAATTAATTTAAGTCTGCCTCGATAAGATGGTAGTAGTTTACCAGAATCCCAACAAAGATTACGCAGTGCAAAGATCAGAAATTGCTTTTGTACAGATTCGATAATGGTTTGATGATTACAGTATTCCAATATCGGACGTTCTTAAGCTTCGTACAGTGTTTTGGTAGTGTACGGGTCGTCAAATTCCTTTGGATCATCGCTTTATAAAAGCTAAGACACGCTTAGCTTTGTTTAATTTTGTAATATGGCTATTGAAGCAAAGCTTATGATCGAAAAGGACTCCAAGGTTGTAATGCGGTCTATGTTGTGATTACCGAAGCTATAGGAGTCAAGATAAAGGGAGGAGCGGTAGGAAGTAATAAGTTTGCATTTTGCGTGGTTTAGGAAAAGGAGATCACTGACGCACCACTTGTGAAATTCATTGAGGTCAAATTGAAGGTGAGAATGAAGGTACCAATCAGAACAGGAGAAACAAATTTTAACGTAATCCGCGTACATAAAAAAAGGCGAGTGTGATATAACTTCAGGTAGATCTTTTATAAATAGCATGAAAAGTATGCCTCGAAGAACTCCAGAATTAAAATCAACAAGAAGATTGGTCGTAGTTAATCGATGCCTAATAAACCCATGCTGAGAAGGGGATATTTAAGAACTGCAGAGATGTTGCAGTTGAAGAGTGATAAGATGTTCCAGAAGTTTAGAAATAGCTGATAGTTGGGCAATGCTACGGTAATTTTCAATGTCCACTCGAGAACTTTTTTATGAAGAGGAATTATGTAAGACACATTCCAGATCCTAGGCAGGCAGGGCGTGGGTGGCTTGATTGTAGAAGGATGATGTTTCCCAGGAAAAACGGGTGAAAACCGTGCAGAAATAATATCGAAAACACGGGAGAACTTTTCGGTGTATTGCGCGACGTGCGGCTGTTTATTGGAACACATGGAAATATGAACTGCTTAAGCCTAACTTAGCTTATGGGCTCCAAAGCGGGGCCGAGACTTACGGGAGAGTTGGAGAGGGAGAGCGAAGGGCAGGGCGAGCAAGCGAGATGTGCAGACTTTTTTGTTTTATTGAGGTAGGGAAGGGATCGGAAATGCATTAGATTTTCCCTTAGAGTTAAAAAGGAGAACAATTGTTTTGGATCAGTCCGAAAATTTTCTTTACACTGTGGTAGGTATTGATTGCAGGATTGACTATTTTCAGTAAGGAATAGGGAGCGGATGGTGGAGTAACGGGCAAAGTGGAGTAGAGAGCCTAGATTTTTTGCATTTTAGGTAAGACAGATGTTTGGAAAACCACGGGGGCTTGGAAGAAGTGGAAATAGCTAATGTTGGGACAAAAGCTTTCAAGGCAGGATAAATGGAGTTATAAAACTGTAGTCAATCCTCGAAAGGTAAAAATTTAGGCCAGTATAATCTGTTTTCCCAAAACATTTGATCGGGCAAGGGGTTAATTCAGCCGATTTCTAAGATTGGTTTAAAAGCTCAACAGATATAGATAAAGTTGGGTGATACGGATCTTCAGGAAGGGAAATTGCGTTGACTCTAGAAACTGTTGCATGAGCGGCATCACCTACGAACTGAGTTGATTTGAGCTAGGGACATGTGTGTTATCCCATTATGTTATGAATTATGTGGGAGGTTGAAGTCACCTTTACTGTTATTTGACTTCAACTATTTTTTGTTATATACTGCGGAATCAGTGGTTGGGGGAAAATATGAGCAGGTTAAAAAGATGAAAGCTGAGCCAATGCGAATTCAATACAAACCTCGTTAGCAACAGGAAACTACTCAGAGAAGAAATAGTTATTTACCGCGATGAGGATGTTGTTTTTATACCCGTTACTCGTAGAGTAAAAGGAAGAAGGAAGCGTTTCCGACCCCATAAAGTATATATATTCTTGATCAGGATCACTAGCCGAGTCGATCTAGTCATGTCTGTCTGTCTGTCTGTCTGTCTGTCTGTCTGTCTGTCTGTCTGTCTGTCTGTCTGTCTGTCTGTCTGTCTGTCTGTCTGTCTGTCTGTCTGTCTGTCTGTCTGTCTGTCTGTCTGTCTGTCTGTCTGTCTGTCTGTCTGTCTGTCTGTCTGTCTGTCTGTCTGTCTGTCTGTCTGTCTGTCTGTCTGTCTGTCTGTCTGTCTGTCTGTCTGTCTGTCTGTCTGTCTGTCTGTCTGTCTGTCTGTCTGTCTGTCTGTCTGTCTGTCTGTCTGTCTGTCTGTCTGTCTGTCTGTCTGTCTGTCTGTCTGTCTGTCTGTCTGTCTGTCTGTCTGTCTGTCTGTCTGTCTGTCTGTCTGTCTGTCTGTCTGTCTGTCTGTCTGTCTGTCTGTCTGTCTGTCTGTCTGTCTGTCTGTCTGTCTGTCTGTCTGTCTGTCTGTCTGTCTGTCTGTCTGTCTGTCTGTCTGTCTGTCTGTCTGTCTGTCTGTCTGTCTGTCTGTCTGTCTGTCTGTCTGTCTGTCTGTCTGTCTGTCTGTCTGTCTGTCTGTCTGTCTGTCTGTCTGTCTGTCTGTCTGTCTGTCTGTCTGTCTGTCTGTCTGTCTGTCTGTCTGTCTGTCTGTCTGTCTGTCTGTCTGTCTGTCTGTCTGTCTGTCTGTCTGTCTGTCTGTCTGTCTGTCTGTCTGTCTGTCTGTCTGTCTGTCTGTCTGTCTGTCTGTCTGTCTGTCTGTCTGTCTGTCTGTCTGTCTGTCTGTCTGTCTGTCTGTCTGTCTGTCTGTCTGTCTGTCTGTCTGTCTGTCTGTCTGTCTGTCTGTCTGTCTGTCTGTCTGTCTGTCTGTCTGTCTGTCTGTCTGTCTGTCTGTCTGTCTGTCTGTCTGTCTGTCTGTCTGTCTGTCTGTCTGTCTGTCTGTCTGTCTGTCTGTCTGTCTGTCTGTCTGTCTGTCTGTCTGTCTGTCTGTCTGTCTGTCTGTCTGTCTGTCTGTCTGTCTGTCTGTCTGTCTGTCTGTCTGTCTGTCTGTCTGTCTGTCTGTCTGTCTGTCTGTCTGTCTGTCTGTCTGTCTGTCTGTCTGTCTGTCTGTCTGTCTGTCTGTCTGTCTGTCTGTCTGTCTGTCTGTCTGTCTGTCTGTCTGTCTGTCTGTCTGTCTGTCTGTCTGTCTGTCTGTCTGTCTGTCTGTCTGTCTGTCTGTCTGTCTGTCTGTCTGTCTGTCTGTCTGTCTGTCTGTCTGTCTGTCTGTCTGTCTGTCTGTCTGTCTGTCTGTCTGTCTGTCTGTCTGTCTGTCTGTCTGTCTGTCTGTCTGTCTGTCTGTCTGTCTGTCTGTCTGTCTGTCTGTCTGTCTGTCTGTCTGTCTGTCTGTCTGTCTGTCTGTCTGTCTGTCTGTCTGTCTGTCTGTCTGTATGAACGCTGAGATCTCGGAAACTATAAAAGCTAGAGGATTGGTATTTCGCATGAAGATTCTTGGAGTTCCTACGCAGCGCAAGTTTGTTTCAAGAAGGTGCCACGCCCCCTCTAACGCCCACAATCGCTTATATACGATTTTAAAAATTTAAATATTTCGGAAAAGTAAAAATGCAGTTTTATTGTGTTTATCAATACCTATCGAAATGTAGAAGATTTTTCAAATCTGACCATTCGTTAAAAAGTTATGCGTGATTAAAGTTTCTATCTCCATCTCCCTCGCACTCCCTTTACCTGAGTAACGGGTATCTGATAGTCGGGGCACCCGACTATAACGTTCTCTCTTGTTTTAAATAAAATTTGTTAATGTGTAAGTGCTCATTTATGCCTTTTACTCCATGGTCGTGAGCTTCTTTACTCATTGGTCATTTTCCTGACACTGCACCTTTTTGTTATTGGCTCGACGTCTGAGTATTATTATCGCTACCAACAATAATACCACTACTGAACCTACCCCAATGGTGATAATTGAAGGGTACCTTTCTAGACCCGCCTCTTCGCATTCCGGGTAGACGTTTTTCTTGCTCCTTTAGGTGATGAAAGAAACTACAAAGAAAAATTGTAGTTGGGATAGCACCACTCTCAGTTTTTCGACAGGATGTATAAACATTGTTTATCATTGACCTTCCTACTGGATGGCCTTGCAACGTGATCATCTGACTTCGAGCAATGCAGTCCGCATTGATAGTCAGTTTTCCGCTGTTACTGACCTGGATTTGTTCCCGATTTTCGCCACACACATTCGTTAACGTTATCTCTACTCTTGTCGCAAAAATCCATGTGTTCGGTGCGTCGACTGCATACCATACGGACGATGTGCTGACTTCCTTCGGTATGCATTGTTTATTTTGCTCACTCTGTACAGCCACTATTGTGCATTGTAAGAGTTCATGAGCTGGTCCTAATGTAGCTTGTTACATAACATGTGACCGCTCGATAATCTCGTACACTATTGTAGCCTTTCCATGGTTATTGCGAAATGTCGGTCTCGATGGTCCCTAATCGGCAAATATTCTGTCTCCGTCTATTTTGTTCTGTGTAATGGGCGAAATTCAAATTTATAACGACCATTAGAAGTTCGGCAGCAACCAGCTTGCGACAGTTAGCAATATTGGAACAGACTTCCAATATCGAAACGCAACGCTACGACTTACGTCTGTCTGTCTGTCTGTCTGTCTGTCTGTCTGTCTGTCTGTCTGTCTGTCTGTCTGTCTGTCTGTCTGTCTGTCTGTCTGTCTGTCTGTCTGTCTGTCTGTCTGTCTGTCTGTCTGTCTGTCTGTCTGTCTGTCTGTCTGTCTGTCTGTCTGTCTGTCTGTCTGTCTGTCTGTCTGTCTGTCTGTCTGTCTGTCTGTCTGTCTGTCTGTCTGTCTGTCTGTCTGTCTGTCTGTCTGTCTGTCTGTCTGTCTGTCTGTCTGTCTGTCTGTCTGTCTGTCTGTCTGTCTGTCTGTCTGTCTGTCTGTCTGTCTGTCTGTCTGTCTGTCTGTCTGTCTGTCTGTCTGTCTGTCTGTCTGTCTGTCTGTCTGTCTGTCTGTCTGTCTGTCTGTCTGTCTGTCTGTCTGTCTGTCTGTCTGTCTGTCTGTCTGTCTGTCTGTCTGTCTGTCTGTCTGTCTGTCTGTCTGTCTGTCTGTCTGTCTGTCTGTCTGTCTGTCTGTCTGTCTGTCTGTCTGTCTGTCTGTCTGTCTGTCTGTCTGTCTGTCTGTCTGTCTGTCTGTCTGTCTGTCTGTCTGTCTGTCTGTCTGTCTGTCTGTCTGTCTGTCTGTCTGTCTGTCTGTCTGTCTGTCTGTCTGTCTGTCTGTCTGTCTGTCTGTCTGTCTGTCTGTCTGTCTGTCTGTCTGTCTGTCTGTCTGTCTGTCTGTATGAACGCTGAGATCTCGGAAACTATAAAAGCTAGAGGATTGGTATTTCGCATGAAGATTCTTGGAGTTCCTACGCAGCGCAAGTTTGTTTCAAGAAGGTGCCACGCCCCCTCTAACGCCCACAATCGCTTATATACGATTTTAAAAATTTAAATATTTCGGAAAAGTAAAAATGCAGTTTTATTGTGTTTATCAATACCTATCGAAATGTAGAAGATTTTTCAAATCTGACCATTCGTTAAAAAGTTATGCGTGATTAAAGTTTCTATCTCCATCTCCCTCGCACTCCCTTTACCTGAGTAACGGGTATCTGATAGTCGGGGCACCCGACTATAACGTTCTCTCTTGTTTTAAATAAAATTTGTTAATGTGTAAGTGCTCATTTATGCCTTTTACTCCATGGTCGTGAGCTTCTTTACTCATTGGTCATTTTCCTGACACTGCACCTTTTTGTTATTGGCTCGACGTCTGAGTATTATTATCGCTACCAACAATAATACCACTACTGAACCTACCCCAATGGTGATAATTGAAGGGTACCTTTCTAGACCCGCCTCTTCGCATTCCGGGTAGACGTTTTTCTTGCTCCTGTAGGTGATGAAAGAAACTACAAAGAAAAATTGTAGTTGGGATAGCACCACTCTCAGTTTTTCGACAGGATGTATAAACATTGTTTATCATTGACCTTCCTACTGGATGGCCTTGCAACGTGATCATCTGACTTCGAGCAATGCAGTCCGCATTGATAGTCAGTTTTCCGCTGTTACTGACCTGGATTTGTTCCCGATTTTCGCCACACACATTCGTTAACGTTATCTCTAGTCTTGTCGCAAAAATCCATGTGTTCGGTGCGTCGACTGCATACCATACGGACGATGTACTGACTTCCTTCGGTATGCATTGTTTATTTTGCTCACTCTGTACAGCCACTATTGTGCATTGTAAGAGTTCATGAGCTGGTCCTAACGTAGCTTGTTACATAACATGTGACCGCTCGATAATCTCGTACACTATTGTAGCCTTTCCATGGTTATTGCGAAATGTCGGTCTCGATGGTCCCTAATCGGCAAATATTCTGTCTCCGTCTATTTTGTTCTGTGTAATGGGCGAAATTAAAATTTATAACGACCATTAGAAGTTCGGCAGCAACCAGCTTGCGACAGTTAGCAATATTGGAACAGACTTCCAATATCGAAACGCAACGCTACGACTTACGTAGGAGACTTGCCAACTTGCTAAACAGCTAGACCCACGCGACTGCGGGAATACTTGTTCACTTTCCCACGATCGGCGAACAGAACAGAAGTTCTAGATTTTTCTCCAGCGAAAACCCAAAAGTTTTAATCCGTCCGCCTACGGTAAAAGTGCACGTGGTTTTGCTACATATACGCGTTTAAAAGCGTAATCCCAGTTTAGACGTCCGCCTACGGTAAAGGAGCCCGTGTGTTTCGCATACAAATTTGCGCTCCAAGTGCATAATTACTTGAATTTTGTGAACGTCCGCCTACGGTAAAAGTGCTGATACATTTGTGTACTTCGCTGATCAGTAAGAATCCATACGGATCGGCACGAAAAGGAAAACAACAATTCTTGGGAGTTTTCTGGTCTCTGTGGTCCGCGCTCCCCCCTTAGGAAAGTTTTCTGATTTAGTTTTGTTCCACATTAGCGTCAAAACAGACCCTAGTGGGAAGCCCAAGTGGTGACTCTAGGCGTAAGACAGATAACATGGGAGAGCTTTAAAAATCCTAACGTATAGACAGTGAAGCGTTCGGAGAAACACATGGCCAGCGTCCCTGAGCATAGAACCCACTAGAAGCCACAGTGAGGTTAGATTCGACATGTGCAGCAGACCCGAGTAAGGTTAAACTCGACGCGTGCATAAGTGAGGTTAATTTCGGCACATGGACACATCGACACATGGATCGGAAGGCAGCAACGCTCACATGCTAGGAGACGCAGCCGCATTTTTTTTTTTGGAAATTTAGACGGCAGACATACCGATGCAGAACGTGCATGTTCATTTTGGTAGACAGCGCTCACGCTCATAAATCAATTGTAATTGGGAAAAGAATTTTGATTCAATTTCATGTAAAATTAAAACCTTTGTTTTACAAAAAACGCAGTCCTGCGATGGCTGATCAGTTTGTAGAATAACGGATGTAGTTTATCAAGTATAAATTTTCGAAACGTAAATAATTAAAGAAATAAGAACCATGAAGTAAACAAATAGATTACGAAAGAGAATGAAGTTAGCTAACCAGAAAGTCCCGCACAAACGAATGCAATAATTTTAATTTCCAACAGCATCGTGGAAAGGCCTTTCAACACTGCAACAGGAATGGGTGATTGAAACCGTGTCTTAAATATTGTCATTCATATATTGTGCGTATTATTTTGTAAAAGAACTTTCAACATGCAGTTAGTATAGACCAGCGGTCGGCACACACATACAATAACGTTTTGTTTAATATTTGTTTGAGTAAATTGCACTGGGCAGATCATCAGAGTGTGTGTGCAGACCGCTGTTCTACAGTATACGTGAGCGAGCAGCGTCTGGGCAGAACAAAACCCTATGCTCACTTAATAGGGCGCTGCCGACCGCTGGTATAGACAAATAGTAAAGGCTATACTTGTAACGTAAATTTAATCTGAAACCAGTCCTCCATCCGAATGGGAGTTTGACACGGAAACTAGATAGATAATCAGAGGTTTACCAAAAGGTTCGGTAGTTTTATATACTGTTAAAGAAAACTGATTTATTGATTACAATTCTCAGAAACGAATTCTGCAAAGTACATTAGTTTATAATAAAACTTTGAAATGAACATTGAAGCGATTAGTATTGTTGTTTAAATTGTTGAGAATATAGGAATGATTTTGTAAACTTGGATTCCACAGCGGGAAGCATGGGTTAAGATAATTCGGTAGCATTTGTATTAGGGGTTTCGCACAACTCGGCTAAGGAAACCATGGCAGGGAGGGTAAAGAGCCAGCCTTTCAATAACATCAGAGAGTGCTTTTAAAGAATGTAGATACACACCACACCTTAGTCATCCATTTTATTAGTAAACAATAGTGAAAATCAAAGGTTAAAGTTTATGATAGAGGGACTCTGTAATTATATTAGTGTGATGGGCTTTCAGAGTTTGATTGCCAAGAACTCACCCCGTCCCGACTGACTGCTAGCCCTAAGATGGGTCCCGCCGGCTTTCAAATTTTGGATAGAGCGGAAGTGTTAGGTGGGTACAACGAATTCTAATAGGATTCGCGATCCAAAGAATTGAACATGCCCGTTGCCTACCCTACTAAGTACCTTTTCGGGAAATAACCGCTAAAACTCAACAACCCACGTCCACCATTACAAATATTGGCGCCCAACCTGAAGGCTAATGATGTTACAATTATTAGTACCCAACCTGATGGCCTAATGCCGTTACAATTATTAGTACCCAACAGATTTTTTTTAGAAGCCCTTGAAGAAAAGTGGATCGCGTTTGTGTATACAGCAGCGAGTGCATTAGTTAAAAGAGTGTTTGATAGGAAATTCGATGTACAATAAGAATAGCGATACTACACACAATGAGTAAATTCGAGATAAAAATGAAAACTTTGATCACCATAACTTTTTAACGAATGGTCAGATTTGAAAAATTTCTTCTAAATTTCGATAGGTATTGATAAACACAATAAAACTGCATTTTTACTTTTCCGAAATATTTAAATTTTTAAAATCGTATATAAGCGATTTGGGCGTTGAGGGGGCGTGGCACCTTCTTGAAACAAACTTGCGCTGCGTAGGAACTCCAAGAATCTTCATGCCAAATACCAATCCTCTAGCTTTTATAGTTTCCGAGATCTCAGCGTTCATACGGACAGACAGACGGACAGACGGACATGGCTATATCGACTCGGCTAGTGACCCTGATCAAGAATATATATACTTTATAGGGTCGGAAACGCTTCCTTCTCCCTGTTACATACTTTTGCACGAATACAATATGCCACTTTTACTCTACGAGTAACGGGTATAATCAT
>JBAMCF010000612.1:0-99270 GCA_037075285.1 Drosophila lutescens
TCCAGATGGCTGGACATTAAAGTAATATTTATACCAGAGGCCGGCAGGCCCTCTCACTCCTCTCCTAAGGACTTCCGTCCAATAAGCCTCTTCTCCTTCTTGTTAAAGACCTTGGAAAGGCTAATTGACACTCACATCAGACTAACCACCAACCCTAGTTTACTCTCCAATGCACAACATGCGTACCGTAAAGGTAGATCCACTCCCTAGTATCTTGTATAGAGAGAGGATTCCATAACAAGAAATACTCCCTGGCAGCCTTCCTAGACATTGAAGGCGCCTTCAACAATGTCACCCCAACGGCTATCACTGGCGCTATGACGGAACTAGGTATTGAGCGTCCTATAGTGGGACTCATTCACACCATACTCACCAGTAGGGTAGTGTACTCCACTATGGGATCAGCACAATCTACTAAGAACGTTAGTAGAGGAACACCGCAAGGCGGTGTACTTTCCCCTCTGCTATGGGTTATAGTTGATAATAAACTTCTATCACTTCTAGAGGAAGCGGAAACAAAAGTGGTGGCCTATGCGGACGACGTGGTTATCGTTATACAAGGAAAATTTCCTCAAACACTCTGCAACCTGATGGAGACAGCCCTATCCACACTCTCAAGGTGGACAGCGCGCTGCGGACTGGGTGTAAACCCAGAAAAGACAGAATTAGATTTATTTACAAGAAAGTATAAGTTACCAAATCTAACTCTCCCAAAACTACACCAAACTCGCCTTACCCTTAGCAACCAAGCTAAGTATTTAGGCGTCATCCTTGACAAGAAACTCCTCTGGGCAGAGAACATCGCGGACCGCACACGCAAAGCGGCCATAGCACTTTTTGCTTGTAAAAAAGTCATAGGGAGAAAGTAGGGCTTCTCTCCCGTAATAGTCTACTGGCTATAAACTGCAATAGTCAGACCCATTCTCCTCTACGGAAACATCGTCATGTGGCACTTCCTAGAAAAGAAATGCAACCTAAAGAATCTGCACAAGATCCAACGAAGCGCCGAACTCTGTATAAGTGGGGCGCTTCGCACAACCGCCACTGAAGCATTGAATACAATTCTCGACCTAGAACCTTTAGACCTGCTGGCCAAAAGCTGGGCATCAGCAACGACGCTGAGGCTCCGCGAAGCGTCGGCCTGGTCTACAGGCTTATCAGGTCACTCCATTATACTAACAAACCAGCGTTATATACCACACGTAACAGACTACGTCCCACCCATAGTCAACTTCGAAAAAAGATACAAGATCCTCATACCCACTCGCACAGACTGGGATCACCTCCCTCACCAGATCGAAAACGCCGTCAATATATACACGGATGGCTCCAAGCTTAACTTGCAAACAGGAGGGGGAGTTTTCTCGCCCGAACTAGACATAAAAGTCTCTTTTCGACTACCAGATCACTGTAGTGTCTTCCAAGCGGAAGTGATGGCAATCCAGGAAGCCATGTCTTACCTGGATACAACAAAACACTGCAACACAGACATCTTCATATTTTCGGACAGTCAAGCAGCCCTCCCCACCGGGAAAGTGAGAAGGTGGTTCTTTTCTTTTAGCAGAAAATGTTGGAAATCCTGTATCTTTTAGCAGGCGACGGTGTAGGGAATTTGAAATTCCTTTGGAAAACCACATAGAAACCTCATTTCCGCCTTACTTTTTGTGTCACCCCCGTGTATTTTGAAACCAGAGACGGAAGAAATGTAAGGGGTGAATGAGGTTTTGTCCCTTCCGCTTGTATGGAGAAACCTCATGAAAATATCATATTTTCCAGAGGAATGTTCCCGCTGGGTCAGGGCCCTCGACTCCTACTCAACTAACTCACTTACTATCTCTGAATGCCGCAAATCTCTGAACGAGATGGCCTCTCATCTCAGAATCAGCCTCATTTGGGTGCCTGGACACCGTAACATTGAAGGCAACTGCATAGCGGACGAACTAGCAAGACATAGGGCAACCACCGACATCCTTCGCGATAAGGACACGGTGGGCATGCCAAGCAAAGATTGTATACCCTCTCCAACAACAGTTGGAATACGATCTCAACATGCCACACCTCCAGGCTCACCTGGGGTAATTATAACCCGAAAAGAACCAAAACCCCTTTACAATGTAACAGGGCAGACATTTCCCTCTTAATTAATGCCCTCACGGGCCACTGTCTTTTAGGGACACACGCGCGCAGGCTAGGACTCAGCAGCCACGACTACTGTCGCAGCTGTAAACAGATAGAAGAAGAGGAGAACATTGAACACCTTCTATACTTCTGCCCAGCACACAACGTTTTCAAACACTAGGAAGCTACACGCATCCGAACCTTGCCGCCATACAAGGCACAAGCATCCCAAAACTCCTTTGTTTTCTGAAAAGAACCAACTGGTTCGAGAAACCCAATAACCCATGGGCTAGGGAAATGGATCTATTCTGAGATCATATGGTATCACAAGAGGCCCAAGGCGGCCTAAATGAGGGGATTATTTTATAATCTCCAACCATGCTCACCTAACCTAACCTAACCATACCCGTTACTCGTAGAGTAAAAGGGTATATTGTATTCGTGCAAAAGTATGTAACAGCTAGAAGGAAGCATTTCCGACCCTATAAAGTATATATATTCTTGATCAGGGCCACTAGCCGAGTCGATATAGCCATGTCCGTCTGTCCGTCTGTATGAACGCTGAGATCTCGGAAACTATAAAAGCTAGAGGATTGGTATTTGGCATGAAGATTCTTGGAGTTCCTACGCAGCGCAAGTTTGTTTCAAGAAGGGTCCACGGCCACAATCGCTTATATACGATTTTAAAAATTTAAATATTTAAATATTAAAAGTAAAAATTCAGTTTATCAATACCTATCGAAATGTAGAAGAAATTTTTCAAATCGGACTATTCGTTAAAAAGTTATGCGTGATCAAAGTTTCTATCTCCATCTCCCTCGCACTCCCTTTACCTGAGTAACGGGTATCTGATAGTCGGGGCACCCGACTACAACGTTCTCTCTTGTTTTTGTATACATTCCTAAAACCTTATTTGGACATTCTTCTTGATATCGGGAAAGTTGTAGCTGCGTCCACATGCGTCCAAGGCTGCTAGAGCCAAAACAGGAAAAAAACAAGAGAGAACGCTATAGTCGGGTTGGTGTCCCGACTATCTAATACCCGTCACTCAGCTAAAGGGAGTGCGAACGCTGTACTCGGGTTGGTGTCCCGACTATCTAATAATCGTAACTCAGCTAAAGAGAGTGCGAGGGAGATAGATATATAAACAATTTTGATTGCGTATAACTTTTTAATGAATGGTCCGATTTGAAAAATGTCTTCTACATTTCGAGGTATTAATAAACACTATAAAATTGCGTTTATATATTATTAAAATCTTAAAAGATGTGGCCTCCAGACACATTTGAAAATCGTTTATGGTGATTGTGGGCGTTAGGGGGGGCGTGGCACCTCGATGAAACAAACTTGCGCTGCGTAGGAAGCCCAAGAATATGTGTGTAAAATCTCAACCTTCTAGCTTTTATAGTTTCCGAAATCTCAGCGTTCATACGGACAGACAGACGGACAGACGGACATGGCTAGATCGACTCGGCTGGTGATCCTGATCAAGAATATATATACTTTATAGGGTCGGAAACGCTTCCTTCTCCCTGTTACATACTTTTGCACGAATACAATATACCCTTTTACTCTACGAGTAATAGGTATAAAAAGTCATGGTCCCAGTTGTTGTATTTGTGTCGATCCCTGGGGAAACCAGGACCTGTTTTTAGGAAATCCGTTACTGAGGTTTTTTTTTTAATATAAGATTTATTTGATTTTCTTAAATGTTTTGAGTGACAACTAATTTGATTTTAACGAAAAAAAAAAACAAAAATGTTTTTCTATTTATTTTGAAAATTTTTATCAAATTTTTTTGCGAAATTTGTTTTTTAATTTTTAAACAATTAAAAAAAATAAAAAAAAATTCAAATTTTTTTTGTCGGAAAAAAATTTATTTGTTTATAAATTTTGACTTTGGCGTTTTGTAAGTACGCTTCTGCCACGCCTACTCCCTGTCTTAAACACTCATTTAAAAGGTAGATCAATTATCTATCATATGCCGTTTACATTACTCAATTATCTCTATTGGTTCAAAAGTTATGATTTATTATCAAAAAAAAGCCAAAAGGCGCCACTGCACTATAGGGTAAAAGTCCCATTTTACTGGCATTAATTATTACTTAAAAACGACGTAAAATTTCAAAGTTTGGTTTTTGGAATTTGGTTTATAATATTAAAAGGATTTATAAAAAAAGTGCACTGTCGCGCCTTTTTTCAGAAAAAAAAATTTGCACAAACATTTTTTTTTTGAATTGTTCTAAAAAAAAGGACAAGTTTAATACAAGTAAGTAAGTATAGTCAAATGAGGATGTAAATTCATTTAAAGTAAATAATATTTTGTAACAAAGATAATTGCATAGTTATTTTCTAAATATTTATCGTATCTAACATTTACCATATAAAAATACGTGAATTGTACTATTCGCTACTGCTTACAAATCAAAAATGAAAAAAGTGAGGTCATCTGGGAAAAATGCAAATTCCTTCAATAGAGCGGAAAAGTGCAGAATACTACTAGCCCCTATGGATTCTGTAATGACAAGGCTACAACATAGACTTGGTCGCTCATTAAAATAATCTATAACTCTTTTTCAAAACTCTGTTCAAAGTTGAAAACTATTTCCCAGAAACCAGCTTAATATGCATTCGTTAAGTGACAAAATGTTAAGATAAGCACTGACAATAACCATGTGATAACCATGTTCTTGCATTGTTTTGTTTACTTATTGTATTTTGCATAAATAAATGAATTACATAGATCACGGCCAAAAATGTGCTAACCCAGCGTACTTGCCTTCGTATGCAGCAGCTGACTATGCAGCTGTTGTTTCAACAGTGCACTGTTAAGCCATAACAGTTTGATGTTTTGTTAGTACTTTTTAATTAATTTTTTTCCAATTGTAACGCTTTCAACAAATAACTAAATGCCAGTGAAAGTGGACTTCTAGTGCACTGTGCGATGCACGTACTCAACAGTCAATAATTAGATAACCTAGTCAATACTTTCACTGACATCTGCGGTGAAGCCATAAAAAAGACTTGCCCAAGCAGAGCAGTCAAAACAAAGCACAAGTCGCCTTGGTGAAACACAACCCTGGCGACTCTTAAAAGCGAGTGCAGAACTTACTTCAATAGAGCTACATAAGTATAACAACAGCGAAGCTTCCTGGAACATTTCCAATACAAAAAGTAAATTGGAATATCGAATCGGAGAGAATGGGCTAACGTCTGCAATAGCATAGAATTTACAGCGGGACCTCAATAAGTTTCTCCTCCTTCTTGCTGACGACCCTGGAAAAGCTAATTGACACAGACATCAGACTAACTACCAACCTTAGCCGCTACAAGTAAAAACGTATTTTTATAGCGTTAGTCACATCGGATTGAGTAAAGAAAAATAATAATAATTTAATTCAAAAGTACTACTACTAATTTATACCCTTGCTGAGGGTATTATAATTTCAGTCAGAAGTTTGCAACGCAGTGAAGGAGACGTTTCCGACTACATAAAGTATATATATTCTTGAACAGCACCAATAGCCGAGTCCATCTAGCCATGTCCGTCTGTCCGTCTGTCCGTTTCTATGCGAACTAGTATATATAAGAAAGTTCATTGTAAATTTGTAGGAAGTAGGCGTTTTGATTTTTGACAACTTAAAAACAACATTTTTAATAGGCCACAACATATCTGTAATCCCTGGAAATGCACCGATCGAGTCAGCATTAATATACAGGTATTTATTTTATCTGCAAGGGCATATAAGCTTCGGCTGGCCGAAATCAAGTAGGGGAGAGTGGGGCAGTTTCGTCAGCATTTTTTCAAAGCTATTTTTTGTCCATCTTGAGACACGTTATCATATTTCTATTTTTATTGTTGAATGCGGCTAGCACCAAGCTTTAAAATGTGACATTCCCCTTTTTTTAAATTACCTTGGTGATTTATAAAAAATTAAAAAGTAAAACCAATATACTGGGGCAATCTCGCCCCATAGGGGGGTAAAATCGCCACACCACTGGGGCAATTTCGTCACCTGAAAAATGTAGGGAATTTTACGCCTGTAAATATGCTACACTGATCAAGCGTACCATTTTTGTTGACGTCCTATATTTGTTGCTGCTGCCGGTAGTCTGTTCGTTAGCCAGCTCGTCAAATAAAAAAATATGTATTTAAAATAGGTGCGAATTTACCCTAAGCAATGGGGTGGCGAAATTTCCCCACACAGTACTTTTTTAGAAATAATTATTTTTCTTCCGAAATTAGGCGCGAAGTTAAAAATCACTAACGCAGAAATGCACATTATAGCACTGTGTATTATATAAAAAAACCTGTATCTTAATCCCTTTTCAATTGTGGCATACAGAAACAATTTCGTCGAGAACTAAATGTAGCTTTTGAACTATTAAAACACATTTAATATTATAGCTTTATTATCTTGGCCTTTTGTGCAAAAAAAATGCATTGGTTGTGTCATGCCGTCTTGAAGGACTAAAACAAAAAATTATATATATTTTTAAGACTTATGGATTCCGAAATATTGCAGGTGACGAAATTGCCCCAGTGACGAAATTACCCCACTCTCCGTTTGTAGCTCGTTTCTATAGTTTAGTTCTAATATTTCTTCGTAAAATCCAAAGCAATATTGTGTTATTGTTTTCGTTTAAAATGGAAAAGTTTTTAGCTGTTCCCAAAGAAAATGGTAAGTACAACTAAAAAATTTAATGAGTATAATCGATTAAATTGGTTACGAGTAGACTCTCAAGAAAAAGGAGTAATTAATCCAGGGAAACCGAGAGCTTTCGATGTTTGGAAGAGGTTTCAGAAGAACGATAAGACGACCGTCTTTTGTGCAACAAACTATATAAAACCAGCAACAACACATCGAACCTAAGGGATCATCTGAAAAGGATGCAGCGAGAGTACCACCTCGTACTTTTTTTGATAATTAAATTTCTTAATAATTAAAAATTTTACTAAGGTTTCTACTTTACTTTTATGTCATATACAGACTGATTTAAAAAAAAACAAACAACACATTTTAATGATTTAAATATTATTTACTTGGAATAAAATATATGAAAACTTTTCTTCTAATGTCAAATATCGACTAGTCGATAATATCGAAACAGTCGACTGAAATGCTGTCAAAAAATCGACTGACTACAGTGCGACGAAGATTAAAAAATCTCAACTCTGTGAAACAGTGTGGGAACCAAAATTTTTTTGCATTTGCTTTTTTAGGGTTTACACATAGTTCGTTTTCAGTGGCCCAGTTATTAGATTTAAAAATCTGTGTATTACAATACTAATACAATCATTAACTTGACATAGAGGCTTACTAAGATAGAACTGCACATCATCAGCGTATAGATAAACATCACAAGGGGACAGAACACCTTTAGATTACCATTTGTTTCTCCTCTTCAAAACTCTTTGAATGGTTAAAACTTTGATTCAGATGAGGCTGTCGAAAACCACTTGTCTCGTTTCTTTGCTGGAAAAGACCAAAAGTTCTTCGAGCGCGGAATTATGCAGCTGCCCGAGAGATGGTCATTAGTGGTCGAACAAAACGGCCAATACATAATTGATTAATTTTAAGTCCTGATATCATCTTTGAAAATATTGAAAAAAAAAACGACATGACTTTCTTGCCAACCCAATATTTGTACTAACTGGGCAATTTAGATAGAAAAATTCAATTATTAAGAATAAACGAAAGAACATTAAAACATAAGCATATTTTAATTCACGCTTGAGCCGTTTGTCCATATCTTAGCTTTTTTTTTTTGTTAATTACTCTGACCAGTTCAGCTTAGTCAAAAATTGATTTTAACGTCAAAAAAAAAACGTCCTCGATAAGCATCGATGTTTGTAAAATATCATTAAACATCGATTTTCACATCGATGATATAGAAGTATAGAAGCATCACGGATCGCTATATTTATTTTAATGTTTTGGGTAAACCGAGGATTTTGCTTTGGATGGATTGTTTTTTCCCTTATCAACACATTTGTTACAAAGGTAATCAATGTTGCTGTTAAAAATGTTCAATTGATGCTCGATATTGGGAGACATATATATGGACATCCAATCACAATTGTTATTTTCTACTTCCAGTTTAGTTTAGTTAATTTTTTTGTGATCCCTAAATACGAAAGTGTCAGATTTATAAGCTAAGGTCAAATCATACGTCAGAAAGATGAGGTCATGCTTAGAGAAAACTGGTACATAGACTTGGTCATGCAATAAAATCCTTCAAAGGACATAACCAAAGAAGAGGTCAAGAAGAGTATCACAGGTATTGGTAAAATGTGTAGGAGTATGAAAATTAACTAAAGACAAGCCTATTGTTTCGAAACTATCAAGCAGATGTTTTTCCTTTAAGATATTGCTATTCAGGTCGTCAGTAACAATAACATCTGTATATTCAACTGATATTTCAATATTACGATTCGGCCGGTAAATGCATCCTTTTAGTGCTTTTGAAGAAAGAATATTACCTGAAAGTTCTAAAAATAAATATTTAATTTCGCTATCGATTGGGTGCTTACATTTAACGGTAGAATTAAATTTCTTGTGCACATAAATAGCGAAACCACCAGCATGACTAAATCGATCTGCACGATAAACAACATAATCATCACACGCAATAGACAAGTCACTAAAATCGGGCAAGATCCCAGTTTCAGACACGTAAGTAACATCAAAATTAGACTGGACAAGCAAGTACCTAAACCCATCATTTTTTTTTCAAAAGACTCTGTGCATTAATATGAACGACCTTTATACCCTTTTTGTGCATAACTAAAATTCTTATTAAACTCGCATCTATGAAACTACCTATTTCAGTCTGGTCGAACATTTTGAGGACCTACTGGGAAGCGCGCTTTAGTGAAAATGAGAAATTCAACAAATAACGAGATAGTGGCAAACTTTTGACAATTAACAATAATTAAAAATAAAGACAGATAAATATATAAATAAATATAAAGGTACACTTTTAGGGGCGCAAGCTCTCACTGTTAAGAGCACCAGTCGTATCATGCGATCCAGATGAAGCAGTAGAAGTTGTAGCCGATGTAGATGATGAAGAGAGGGGAAGCGCGGTTTGTGTTTGTACGCCCAAATCACGAGAGAGCGCTGAAAGCTCATCCATGCGCTCGATGAGGTATAACATATTATCACCGCAGCGAGCATGCGCAATGCCTGTGCGAGTAGTTATTTTTAAAAATTATGTAGTGCTCTCTTAAAAGATGCTTATTAATATGGAGAGCTGCTTGTGAGTCGAACCCTATCGTCTGTAAGCTATGTTGTTGTTTAGCCGTACGGCGGTTAGCTCCGTAGCAACGTAACAGCTTGATTTTTTCGTGGTAGTTTTCTATTTTAATAATGACCACCAGACCCACAGAAGATCATTGTGTTTTTCTGGCCCGGAAAATTTCGGTAAATTTCGGCGGCGGAGTGAGCTGCAGCAAAAAGAAGAGTTCGTGGTAAAGTATCTTCAGATTTTCACCCTCTTAAAATGGTATTCCGTGCATGCGTAATTCGCAGGCCTGAGTTCCCATTTGCTAAGATAATAGTTTGGCTTCTAACTCGCCCTCTCTCTCCTCAATGTAATCAGTTCGCAGACCTTATGATCCAGGTTGTTGACACGCTCGTTCACCTTATCCCTGTCGGATCGTATCACGGCCACCTCAGCCTCCACGCTCGCGACCCGCTCTCCAACCAGCTTTAGATCAGCTGCGATTACATCCAGACGAGTCAAAGAATACGCAGGTCAGCGACTTAGACCAGGCCAGTGAGTTTTAGGGTTTGCTCTTGGAGACGCAAGTTGAGGATCTCCAGCATCTGAGATGACGGCGCATTGGACACACACTCGTTGGTGATCCCTTTGCAGTTGTTGTTGTTGCAGTCAAAGACATGGTTACTGCGTAAGTGTAAGCCAAGTGATTATGTGGAGGTGCAATGGTAGTTGAAAGAAGGCGGTAAATCGAGGATCGATTCGCACACACAAGTGCAGATGACGGGATCGATGGACAAAAACAACAAAACAAATGCAGTCCGAAGTTTGTGATTATTAATTGTTTTAAATTGTGACTCACAATTCACAATGTTCACAGTGAGAGCAGGAGATTGTTCCAATACTTGGAGCTATTAAAAACACGTCCGTTCTACGGTACGGTTCGAATTACATTCTATTTCTATTTCCAAATTTTACTTAAGTTTGTTCGGATACTGAATTTTTATTTTTTCACATAAAAATAAACAAAATATTCTTGCAGCAATTCCTTAGCCTTTTAGAAGCTCATAAAAAGCGTTAGGGTAGCGTTAAGGGTTTATTTTAAAGTTTGTATATATACTAGCTATACCCGGAACGACTTCGTTCTCTTAAATTAGTTTGGAGTACGGTTGTCAGAACTCATTTAGAGAAATTGGCGCGTTTTTTGTAATATAATTACTTCAAAACCTAAGTGTACACATCATTTTTAGAAGATCTTTCAGGATCGAGAATCATAAGGCTACTGGCCGAGCTAAGTCCAGAGCATGCGACATAAAATTGTCCATGAGAGAAGCAATCTTCTCTAAGATTTAGTCTAGCCAGCTTCAAAGTCTGCCCATGCGATTTATTTATAGTTATTGTAGCCTCTTAAACTGAAACGGCAGACCGGACCGTTTCCCCCTTCGCGCAAGCCGTAAATACTGTTGCTGCGATTACACTCTCTTGAGCCCGTTTATCTGCAATGTTGTCCCATTGCATACATTTATTATAAATGAATGTGTTCCAAGTGAAAGTCGTGAATTAGTATACTTTCTATCAGTTAAAATATTTTCAATGCAATTCTAATTTGCGCACAGATAAATTTGTTTGATTATTGGAATTTGTTTTTTCAAATTTATTTTTTTGCACACTTAATCCGTTCCGCTGTAAGTGTATTTTGGGGGTTAAAAATTAGAGGTTCTTGCCATGTCCCAAAAAACTACAACCTTGAAATGAAAATAGAAGTCGCCAGCATATTTTATTTGTTTTGCGCCTAAGAGTCAAGCTACCAACCTACACTTTTTATACAAAAACTATACTAACACATTACCAAATTAATTTCATTAATTTTACTTATATCTAAAAGCGACCGCCTTTTCAGACGACGCACAGTGGCGCCTTGGGCCAAAAAATGTGCAATAAATCACTTTTTCGACTTTGTCCTAGAATGTTGCGACCCATACCAATCGACAGGAATTGATCCACTATTACAAATATGTAACCCTTTTTCAAATCAAAAAAATCAAATCAAATTTTTTTAAAAGATATGCCTTTTCAAAGTTGAACAATTTTTCACTTTAAAAAAACACACCGTTTTTAGGTAATTTTTCGCACTTCCGGGGGTATACCTTAAAAACTAGGTATCGAATCGCTTTGCTTCTTTTTTCCACTGATTGGTGTGTTACTTAAGAGTAAAAAAAGTAAAACATATTGCAGTTTGCCAGCCGCATCTCTTAGTTATGCGTTATTTGCGAAACGTCCATTTTTTCCTTATTTTTCAACTTTGATGGAAAATAAATAAAAACTATTGAATACTATTTTTTTTACACTTCCCTAAAACGCTATTTGGACTTTCTTCTTGATATTAGGAAAGTTGTAGCTGCGTCCGCGTGCGTCCGCGGTTTTAAGAGCCAAATAAGGTAAAAAAGTCATGGTCCCAGAAATTGTATATGTCGCAACCTTGTGAAATGACCATCTCTATTCATGGGAAAAGTTTTTTATGTTATTATTGATTGTCAAATGGGAATTTTATTTTACAATTCTTATATGTTTTGCCTAGCAATTAGTTACACAAATTCGCAAGAGAAAGCCCGTTAAACTGGAAATTAGTAAAGGAAAATTTGTTAAATGTTACTATGAATTTCACCTGACCATGGTCAACGAAGTCATGCCCAATCTGCAAAAGGACGCAAAAGAATTTTGGAAACGATTTGAACGATTCTACAGATGAGAAAAATTATGAATATGGAATTTCACCCTTACATGCTCGGATAAGGAGTATGGAGTTCTTGCTGAAACTAGCGTATACTATTCCAAACGAAAACAAAAGTGAACGCTATAGTCGAGTTGGTGTCCCGACTATCTAATACCCATCACTCAGCTAAAGGGAGTGCGAACGCTTTTTTTCTCCTAAGGTAAATTTTTTAAATTCAAAGATTCAACGCCTCTACCCGCTAAACTAGAATTTTAGAACAATAAGTTTTGAACACAAATTTTGGATTTAAAAAATATAAACCGCTTTTGATCAAGATGATTTTATTTTTCAAGTTTTGAATATTTTTTTAAGTATTTATTTTAGATTTTCTTAATTGTTGCGTCGCATTTTGCGATAGCCTACCGAGAGAGCGAACGCCAGGAAGCGGATGCCAAGAAGGCGAAGGCCGAGACAGCAACAGCCAAGAAAATTGAATTGATGAGAGGATGGGTAGAGCTGTGTTAATATTTGTTTTGGATTTCAAACAAGTTCCGATCAATATGATTGTTTGACCAATAGCACTATGCATTACCTCGATGGATGCTATATTTTTGGATTCGTTACGAATTCCCAAGTTAAACTGCGTTTTCCAAAAAGTTCCCCGACTCAAGGATTCTTAGCAAAAGGACCTCAAAGTTCGAAAAATGCTTAAATTGGCCAACTTTCCGGAGCTCTCAGAGGCAATCGGATTCATGGTTTGATTCGATGTTAAAGTTTTTTAAAAGATACACTCTTTATCTTTTAAATCCCATACTTAGAATAATTTTAGGATTTTTATTAAGGGAGAAACAAATTTTAGAAAACATAGTCAAAAAACATAAAAGCAGACAGCTGCGGTCAAAATAGTAGTAGTGTTACCGTCCTGTGTTTTTAATAGTTTGTTGTTGTCACTTTTCTTATCCAATTAGTCTAATAGTACAATTATAATCAATACAATATTAGCAGGAGAAGATAAATTACCACAACAAACATTTAAAAACACAGGAGGGCAACACTACTACTATTTTGACCGCAGCTGTATGCTTTTATGTTTTTTGACTATGTTTTCTAAAATTTGTTTCTCCCTTAATAAAAATCCTAAAATTATTCTAAGTATGGGGTTTGAAAGATAAAGAGTGTATCTTTTAAAAAACTTTAACATCGAATCAAACCATGAATCCGTTTGCCTCTGAGAGCTCCGGAAAGTTGGAAAACGCAGTTTAACTTGGGAATTCGTAACGAATCCAAAAATATAGCATCCATCGAGTTAAATTTAAAAAGCATTAAAAATGCTGCACAGTGTAGTTAGTGGCTTATGTTTTATTTTTTAAATCTCTACCATTTTTAAAAGTATTTTTTTACATTTTTTGAGTTATTGCGTCTCACTTTGTTGCAATGTGAGAGCCCCATTTAAATTCCGCCTTGGAAGAAAACTGTGTAAATTACTAAAAATCCTTTAAGCAAAGGCAAAATGTTTCAAATTGTATTATTAATCTTAGGATTAGCATTTTTGACTAAGTACGGAAGTTTGAATTGTAAGCAAACAAAAACTTTACTTCTTCAGATATGTATGTATGTATATTTGGATATGTTTTATTTGCTTATATTGTGTGTGTGTTTCAGTAAAATTTTTATAAGTTATTTGTCGAGTTTAAAATTAATAATTACACTATGCAACATCAAAAATTTACCTCGATGGATGCAATTGTTTTAAATTCGTTACGAATTCCAAAGTTAAACTGCATTTTCCAAAAAGTTCCCCGACGCAAGGATTCATAGCAAAAGGACCTCAAAGTTCGAAAAATGCTGAAATTGGCAAACTTTTCGGACGTATCACAGGCAAACGGATTCATGATTTGTTTTTATGTTAAAGCTATTTAAAAGTGACACTCTTTATTTTTCAAACCCCATACTCAGAATAATTTTAGGATTTTTTTAAGGGAGAAAAAAATAAAAGAAACATAGCCATAAAACGTAAAGCTGCGGTCAAAATAGTAAAAGTGTTCCCGCCTTCCGGTTTTAAAAGTTTGTTGTTGTAAATGTAAAAAAATTATTTTAAAATACTTAAAAAAATATTAAAAACTTGAATAAAATAATAGGAAAAAAAATATATCTTTGTTGATTTTTATTACATTCTCTTCTTCTCTGGAATATAGCTTTTCTTTAACATTTCAAAATTTCGAATTAGATTTAACAAAATTAGGACGTCTATATTACATAGCTCCCATAGGAAGGATCAAAAAAATAATGCCAAAATAATACGAAAGCAGCTAAAATTTTGATTCTTTTAACATATAAGCAAGTAAATCTAAATTTAATGTTTTTGTAAGTTAATAATGATCTGCAAGGGTATAAAAGCTTCGGCTGGCCAAAGCTAGCTTCCTTTCTTGTTTTTAGATAACCTTTAATTTTGGCAATCATTTCAGAATATTACCATACCAGCATTCTGAAAAAGAAATTAAGAGTTCATCGTAAAATGCTTTTGTAGGATGGCGGTGTTTGTGCATAGGTTTCCGCATTAAACAAAAGCATATTCTTTTTCTAAACTTTTAAAGACACATTATCCAGATATCCAAATGTATATACCCTTTTACTCTATTGTATTCGTGCAAAAGTATGTAACAGCTAGAAGGAAGCATTTCCGACCCCATAAAGTATATATATTTTTGATCAGGGTCACAAGCCGAGTCGATCTAGCCATGTCCGTCTGTCTCTCTGTCTGTACGACCGCTGAGATCTCGGAAACTACATAAGCTAGACAGTCAGGAATACCCACACATATTCTTTGGCTTCCTACGCAGCGCAAGTTTGTTTCAGTCGAGGGCCACGCCCCCTCTAACGCCCACAATCGCCATAAACGATTTTAAAGATTTCGGAAAAGTAAAAATGCAGTTTTATTGTGTTTTCAATACCTATCGAAATGTAAACAAAATTTTTCAAATGGGACCATTTGTTAAAAAGTTATGCGCGATCAAATTTGTATATCTCAATCTCCCTCGCACTCCCTTAAGCTGAGTAACGGGTATCTAATAGTCGGGGCACCCGACTGTAGCGTTCTCTCTTGCTTATGGCTAAAGTTATGCATTGAGTTTAACGGTTTTAATTTGATTTATTTATATTTTGGAATAACATTATTTATTCATTATGTCCCTTTTTAATTATTTGTGACCTTATTTGTAATATTTATTTTTAACCATTTTTTTAATTTCGTCAGGATGGGGCTTGATACTGATGATGAAACTGGTGACATACAAAGCAAAGGGGAAGCGTTCAAAACAGTTCATGAGCATAGTTTTCACAAGCTTTGTATTAGAACCTATTTTATGGCAAAAAGAACATGTCCCAACTGTGCTACCGTTTTTATTAGCAAGCTGTTAGAAAGAAGTTTATCGGTCGGTTTAAACACGAGATCCTAAAGCCAGTTTAGCTTACAGCCAGGATCAGAAATTGAAATTCCTGCTACATCAAATCCCACTCCCGATTATACGGCTAATTCTATTGGTCTAGATCAGTGGTGACCAGCAGAAGCAGCACACATACAATAAAAGAACGCATTGCGTTTGTGTAAGAGCGTGCATGCACGAATTTGGCTGTGTGCGTGAAGTTTTTCTGCTTTACTGCGTACATGTGCGTCGAAACGCTGCAGCGCGCTGGCAGCGCTGCGACAGAGAAATTGCCTATCCCGTGGGCCCTGCGCGCTGCCTCTGCTGGTCGCCACTGGTCTAGATCAACTCAACAGTATGGAAAATATAATATTAAACCTTGACAGATAAATTGGGACAGTTAATAGAGAAAAATGTCCAGAACTGCATTCAGCGCCAAAATATTGGCTCTGAATCACAAGAACAAAATCAGAATCAGGATAGGCTAATGCATACCTGGCGCGATAAAAAGTCACAAAGAGGTAGAGAGGATTCTATGGGAAGTGGAGTTTCTGACTTATCACAAAGACCCGATAAGGTGGATCATATAATTAATGGTTGGAAGATTACTTTTTCTGTAACAGAATTATTTATAGATAACACTAGTTTACAAAATAATATTCTTGGAATGCTCCACAGTAATTGATTTGAAATTCTGTTAGTGCTAGAGCCCAAGATCACGAAAGTACCACTTTTTTTCGATGGCACAGACTTTTTTTAATTTCTTCCTATATCTCGGCAAATATTCACCCAACTGGGCCAGCTTTCGTTTCATTTAAAAGTCAAGATCAGAGCATAACTTTGCCATACAGATAAATATAATTGGATAAGTAATGGCAGCGCAGCAGCTCGACAAAGATGAAAAATGTGTTTTTTGGCCGACTGTAAGTCGGCTGTATATATCGTAAAAACTCGAAAAAAATCCGTTGAAAAATAATAATGGGTACAAACTTGAAGTTTACATCCTACCGAATAAAACAAGCCGTGCATGGCCCAAATTCATATGTCGCTCCGACATATGTACTACCTGCAATTGGAAGAAGACTTTTGGGAAAGTTTAATCGCGATAGCTTTAAAACTGACAGACTAGTTCGCATAGAAACGGACAGACGGACAGACGGACATGGCTAGATGGACTCGGCTATTGGTGCTGATCAAGAATATATATACTTTATGTGGTCGGAAACGTCTCCTTCACTGCGTTGCAAACTTCTGACTGAAATAATAATACCCTCTGCAAGGGTATAAAAACGAAAATAAGATTACGAATTTAAAAAAGAGGATTGTGCGTGTGAAAAATATGAGCTGGTGCAGGAATGTGAAAAAAGAACGGAAACAAAAATACAGTGAGCACTGGCACCAAACCGAAAATGAGTGAGAAAGAAAAAGGAATTCTGTTTCAATTGGCGATCCGCAGACCACAAAAGAAAAGATTGCAAATCCGAGACAATGTGCTTTCACTGCAATGAAAACGGACATATCTTTCGAGATTGCAAGCAAAAAGTGGACAAAAGTAATCACCGATAGCAGTCGCCTTAAGAAAATTACAATTAATGGGGCTGTTGTCGACTGCTTGGTTGATACGGGCTCTGATGTTTCGATAGACAGAAAATGTCTGCTGCAATACTTGGCCAAGGTCTAAATCAGGGGTGCTCAAAATGGCCTTACGGCAGTGCACAACACACGCACACATGTATCGACGCCGTTTTATTGCTACAAAATGAACACTGGGAGAAAAAAAAAAGTTAAATTCTGAAAAATAATAATTTTGGTTACTTCATTTGGTTATTTCACTTAAAAATTTACATTTGATGCCAAAGCATCACTCATTTTAACGAAATGCTAAAGAAATCCAATGAAATCCATGCGTCGCTGGTCCACAATAAACTAAACTCAAACTTAAATCAAATTCTATCAAAAACGCAGCAAAAAAAAGTGTCAGTGTAGAGCCGAGAACAAGACAACAACACTTTACATTGTGAGTTGAGGAGAAAAAAAAAAGTTCAATGGAATTTGTTGTTGGCTTGGCTAGCTCTTATCTATTACGGACAGCGACACAAAGAGGACTCGGGGTGTGCATAGGCAAGCATGGCAAGTGCACTGCCGTATGCTTAGTGCTATTACAAAAACAATTGTGCTCGTGTGCCATAGGAATGAGCACCCCTGGTCTAAATCTTGAAAAGTGAATCGGTTCTACGCGGCCAGGGCAATAAAAACACAAAACGTAATCGTCGATCAGCTGCCAACAGAGCATAAATTTATTGTCGTGGACAACGCAAAATGGATTGCAACGCACTTTTGGGATATGATTTCCTGAAAAAGTTTAAGTTTTCAAAGGGTTATTTGTTTCAATGTCACGACGAAGAACCACCACCACCAGAAATTCACGGACATAATGATGCATATTGCATTTTTGAAAGCGAGTAGAGCAGTTGATTGAAAGCACCTGTAAATCCCCAGCACAGCATTTGCAATTCCCAATCGAGTTGAAGATTGTCAAGCCTTTTCGTCAACCACCAAGACGTCATTCAACATAAGACGCAAAGCTGTGAAAAATTAAGTAACTTAGTGGCTGCAACAAAGCAAATCCTTACATATGACGCTTGCAGAGTCGTCGTTGTAAAGAAAAAGGATCTATCACTAAGAGTTTGAGTGGACTATCGAAAGCTGAACAGCATGGTACTCCCGGATTGCTTTCCAGTCCCGATGATTGAAGAGGTCCTAGAGGAAAAAAAAGATGAAAAGTTTTTTACGGTCCTTGACTTGAAAAAGGATTTTTTCACGTCCCCGTCGAGGAAAGTAGTCGAGCTTACACGGCTTTTGTGACGCGCAAAGGTCTGTTTGAATTTAACAAGGCCTTTTTTGGTTTTCGAAACTCTCCAGCAGCTTTCATTCGTTTCGTCAACAAGACGTCAAATTTAAGGTTGGTCCAGAAGAGCTGCTGTCAATAGGGCACTTAAAAGGCTTGCTGACAAGTGAGCCCGCTTTACACATTTACTTGAGGGAGGCTCCGACCGAGTTGCATACGGATGCGTCAAAGGATGGCTATGAAGTCTACTACTGGAACAAAAATAAAGTCACCGGCGGAATTTAAGCAGGATAGTTACGAGCTAGAAGTCAACTAATTGTGGTCCCAAGGCTGATGGAACGAGAAGTCATCATGAATGCTCATCTCGCGGTTAGAAAGACGATGCACCAAATTCAGGGTAAGGTTTCGCGAGTAATTTCTAATTGTGTTGTTTGATTTATTCACAGCAAGAAATTAATAAAGCGGGAAGGCTTGCTGCATTGCAACGACGAAGGCGACGCGTCGCTTCACACGTTGCATATTGACCACCTCGGACCGATGGAAGCCTCAGCAAAGCAATACAAATTTATATTGTCTGTTTTTGTTTGTCTGTTTATTGTTAAGTTTTTGAGTTTGAAAATATCTGCATCATTTTCAAAACTGTCCAAGGCTTCGATAACCTTTTTTCGAATTAATTTTGAAGAAGCTTTAAGAAAATGCATTGGATTACGCGTTTAGCAGCTTAGGGCTAGTACTCAACCCAACAAAAAGTCGTCCAAAACAAAAAACTTCATATGAAAAAAATTTGTTTCATTTGAAGTTTTTTGTTTTGGACGACTTTTTGTTGGGTTAAGTACTAGCCCTCAATCTAAAATGCTGATCAAAAGAAATTCAAATGTATCGGATAAAATTGAGTAGCCTTTATGTTGTTTTTCATACAAGAGCGTGTCAAAAAGCAAACTTAAACCTCTATTTTTTCGGGGACACCGACATTTTAAGAGGTTGTTTTTAGCAACACAAATGTCTGGTTTTTTATGTCAAAAAGATTTTGAGTATTGGCTACAAAGCAAAAAATTATAAAAAGACTACTCAAATGTTTTTCAAAACGCCTCTAGCTATGGAAATGTCCAAAAATGTTTGAAGGAACCCAACAATGGCTTTTGGGTTGTTTTTGGATTTTTAGAGTTTTTAGGGACACACCTGTATGTTTCTAAGCTAGTGTGACCGAAAATACCGAACAGATATTACCAAATTAGTCAACACTAGTACTAGCCCTAATGGTTGAGCTTCTTTGTAAAAAAAAACAAATGGCCTGAAATAGAAATAAAACACTTGACTACACTAATTTAATATAATTTTTTCTGGAATTATCTTTGACGTATAATGAAATTGTACTAGCCGATGATCTTAACAGTAACATGTTATTGGAGAATCATTTGACCAATAGCATGGAAACTGATGCAATGTATGTAGTGTACGGGGGTGCTGCAGAGCTAAATCTATCTCTATCCTTCGATAGTCGGTCATCTAACAGCGGATGGTAAATGCTACTAGAGAGGACCTTTGTACCTTCAAGCTTGGGATACGCACTCTTGCTAGGCTCGGGTCTAGCTCGCCGGATGTCGGGGTTCTTCCTTGCTTGAGAGAGTACTGTTGTACGCTACCACAATTTATTAGTGCGTAATAATCAAAAGAACAATCAATCGAGTCTAAAGACTAAGCTATCAAAACAATTATTATAATATTGAAGCGCTCCGACACGCTGAAAAGCAACTGAGAATTTGATAAACTCCTTTAAGGAATCTAGATGTTATTATTCCGCAAGTCTTTACCCTCCCTTCCATGACAATGTTACTTAAATTCTTGCATTGTCCCTAGGACAAGATTAAATGATCTCTACCACATTATTAAGGAAGTGATTGACAAAAGTACTCGACAGACCATGGTTATTATTTAATCAAACTTCATTTTTAAACAAATCCTATAATTCATTTATAGTTATATTTATCCATATTATTTTCCATTGATTTCATTTATAAAAATTCAAGAATTTCCTAACACATAAGTTCTAATGTTTTATTCGTGTTCAATAGTGTTCTTTTTCAATTGATTTCAAATTTATGAGCAAGACTAACAATATTTTATTTAATGTAAACTAAAGGAAAATCTCTCGACTTAGAATTACGACAGGGCGGCATTTATAGGTTTTTCTTTTAAAATAGGCATTTTCGCATTGTTCGTTTTAATGTGTACTCACGACCTTTTCTTTATGTTCCATAAGACGCGTTGCAAAGTTGGGCCCAAGTTCACGTTGACGTTGAGGAGCTGTTGGTCAAAATTTATAATAAAACCTACATTAAATGACCTATCCAAATACCGCACTCATGCCAATCAGAGAGCTTCTTGTAAAGGCAAATGAATTGATACACGAATTTTACTCCTAGTGAGCGATCATTGATCGCCGGACGGTGTCCGATGTGGAAGCCTTTGGTGGTGGCTAGTCTGTTCTCTGTTCACGACCAATTTATGGGTGTCTTCGCTGCACCTTGCGGCGGCATCCGAGTTGTCGCTGGGTGGCCCTAGATAAGTGTTGTTGTTCCCGCGTTGAATAAGGTGATCTGAATATCATCGGCTTTCAACTGATGGTTTCCCATTGCCAAAACACGCGTAGGTGGTTGCGTAATCACGCCGGCCGAGGTTATGTTCTCCACTGGGCCACTTTCACCAAGAATTTGGGCAAATTGGAGCTGAGGCAATTGGGATTGGCTGGCCTAAGACGTTCAGACTGAAACCGGCCTAAAGTAGGATAAGACTCCCTTAATGGGGTCTACGGGTATACGTCTGACGTCACGCCTTTCTTTGCGGATCCCTAAGAAAAATTGGTTAGATTGGGAACCCACGAATTTGCATTTCTTTACCTTGCTCACTCTCACAAATTCACTTCTTAATATTATTAACCGCCTGGCTAAATTGTTGACCGCAGATCGAGATTATATAATTGTGTGCAGGTCACCACGTGTTAATATAATATGTAACTTAGGCCACAGTCGAGCGTATATTAGAGAATGAATGCAAAATTTGAACCGAAGTGCAGATAAGCCACTGTCGCAGAGCTTTCCGCTGCAGTTCTAAGCAACGGTTTAATCGTATGATTTTTTTGGCCGTCGCGACTGATCTGCTTATCTCAACTTATTGGAGTTGAGAGTAAATTTCTTAGGCCTCTGGCGCCGCGAGGTTATATTTATCTATGCGAGGGTGGGATGAATAGTTCTTTAACGTAAAAGCTTAACTGGCCACTACATGTACCTGGTAAACTCAATTTACGCAACACACTTCACTAGTACCTAATGGACGTATTGTTTGTAAGCACACTGGAGACACTGGCACACTTTTCAAGAGTAAACGTAGGTCATCAGCACAAGATGCCATATTCTTGCGATTCATTCGCGAAATATCGACATTCTTGTGACCACTGCTTGGAAGGACCTGCCAATGAGTTAAATCCCCATGGACTACCATGTAAAACCGCTTCTAAGGATTCTATCCATCCTAGCCTCTCGCAGTTTATGTCTTCGCAAGTACTATAGAGCAAGAGTTCGTGCAGATGTAATTTTGGTTTAAAATACTTGCCAACTTACAAATGTAAATAAACCAAAGCCGCCGCTGCAAACAGCTGTTCAGGGCTGCAATATGTAGCCTGGCGGATAATTCAAAATTTTAATCTTTTCCTTTTATTGTGTTAAACAAGTATTCCTTTTGTAATTTTGCAAGAAAAACATAAATTAACTTTAAAAACAAAAGAGAACGCTATAGTTGGGTGGGTGTCCCGACTATCTGATACCCGTCACTCAGCTAACAGTGCGAGGGAGATGGAGATATAAAATTTTGATTGCGCATAACTTTTTAATGAATTGTCCGATTTAAAAAATGTCTTCTACATTTCGATAGGTATTAATAAACACTATACAATTGCATTTATACATTTTAAAATCTTTAAAGATGTGGCCGCCAGACGCATTTTAAAATCGTTTGTTGCGATTGTGGGCGTTAGGGGGGGCGTGGCACCTCGATGAAACAAAATTGCGCTGCGTAGGAAGCCCAAGAATCTACATTATTAACACCAACTTTCTAGCTTTTATAGTTTCTGAGATCTCAGCGTTCAGACGGACAGACGGACGGACAGACAGACATGGCTAGATCGACCCGGCTAGTGATCCTGATCAAGAATTTATATACTTTATCGGAAACACTTTCTTCTAGCTGTTACATACTTTTGCACGAATACAATATTCCTTTTTAATCTACGAGTAACGGGTATAATTATTGGAAAATAGTCAAAATAAGTCAAATAAAATTCAATAATTATTGAATATTCGATATTTAGTGTTTGCATCCAGTCCTGGTCGTTTTTCGGAAAATTTTCCGAAAAAAGAAAATCTCTCGAATTTCTGTGACACCTACGGTCCGTCCCCGGTTTCTGTGACACCCCCGATAGAGACTCTTATTGACTACGATAATTTAAATTTTAACTGTAATGCGTGTGATTGAAATGCTATGTATCGTTTGATTTCTGTAAATGAAAAAATCAATTTTCTCCAAGAAAATGACGTGCGTCTGTATAACTTGTGTGTTCCCGTTAAAACAATAACGCCTTAACGAGGCACATAAACGGTATAGTAGTAGTAGTAGAAGGTTGTTTTTGTTTTGTTTTTCTTTGTTGCTTATTTATAGCTGGCTGTACATATTTAAAATTACATCAAAACAAATAAACAATCAAAAATTGGTTACAATGACAATGGCTTTTATGCCGTCAGTCGGTTAATTTAGTAAAGTTATATTCTAAAATGGTTCTAAAATAATAATTTTTTTCCTGTAATTACTGGCTTTTGTAATGAACAATGCCATTTTCTCACATTTTTCCCCATTTAGAAGACTGTGGAGATCCGATTCACAAAGGGTGATTTTCGTAAAAGATGTAAAACGAAATTCTCTCTTAGAATAGGGCAGACTGCAATAAAGTGTTGAACATCCTCGATTTCTCACATGTTGCAGAGGCTGCATTCCAGTGATGGGCTGCTGCTGTATGGCCTGCCATTTACAAGTAAAGTCTCGGTTCTTGCTTGGAAGATATGTTTTATGATGATCGTGAAAGTAATTATTTTCAGATAAATTGTGCTCAAGATTTTTATACACACTCCTTGACGCGCTGTTTTTGGCCTTAGTTATAAACTTTTCTCTTTCTATGTTGTGGTAACTGGTAATGATTTCGGCATGAGTCCTGCCCAACGAACTTGCATCCTCGAGATCAAGGGGGCAACTGCATTCGGTTGCAATATCCGTCCATCTAGAGAATGGAAGTTCGTTTCTTTAACTGTCGGTAGTCTACTATTTGGCATATGCATAACCTTATCGATATAATTTAAGTGCTGCTGAAGTGTGTAGGAAAATATACTAGGCAGTCCTGTTTCAATAAAAATGGCATAGTCGGGAGTATTTTGTGGCAGTCGAAATATCTTATTTACAAAGAAAGTTAGTACTCGTTCCGCATCTTCATATCTTTGGTTTCCCCACACCTCTGCCGAGTAGCACATAGTTATTTTCACTGTCGCCTGGAAAAGGCTGTACTTGGCACTCAATTTAACGTTTTTTCTGCCTAAAAAGTTTTTCCAGGTGGCGTTCATAGCTATTTTTGCATCCTTGAGCTTATATTTTATGTGGGTATAAAAACTCATATTTGTGGTAAGTGTTACACCGAGGTATTTGATGGATTTTACACGTTCCAGCTGGATTCCGTTCAGTTGCCATTCTTCGTTCCTAGCGTGTCGGCCACCTGTACGCTTAACTACCATAATCTTTGATTTGCATGTATTTATGGTGAGGTTCCATATTATACAGTTCTCGGATATGCTAGCAATCATGTCCCTTAACGTTTCATGCTGTCAGACAGTAGGCACATGTCATCGGCATACATAAGGATCTTAACATGGGTTCCATTCACGGTCCATCCACCAGGTAAAAAATCAACAACATCGTCCACGAAGAGAGAGAAGAGGACAGGGATGAGAATGCAGACTTGTTTAACTCCACTGTTGGTATCGAACCATTTCGAAAGCTCTGATGCGTCCCACACATTTGCTTTGTTATCCTCATAGATACTGGACAGTGCTAGTATGGCTTTTGTTGAGAGTCCAAGTTGGCTAAGTTTATACAGTAGGCTATTTCGGTTCACTGTATCAAAGGCGGCTTTAAAATCTACAAAGAAAATGTACAGCTTCTTTTTTGTTGCAGAAAGGTTTGGGCGATTGATGTCAGCACGAAAACACTGTCAACTGTAGAGAAACCCTTTCGAAAGCCTGCGTGAAATTCACTAAGAATGTTTTTTCGGTTTACCCATGTCGTCATACGTTTTACCAGTGCTCCTGAAAAATCTTAGCGACTGTGTTTTGAGCAGATATGCCTCGGTAGTTCCTGGGATCGGTCTCCAAACCTTTTTTAAAGATTGGGATGATCAGACTTTTTTTGAAGCAATCTGGGAAAATTCCATGGCTGTAAAATTCATTGTAGGCATCGGTAAGTCTCTGTATAAAACAAAGCGGCGCGTTTTTAAAAAATTCTGCAGGCTACTAACATAGTCTGCCAAATCAGTTGAACTTACTTTTATGGGTTTTTTCTGTTTGTTCCCGTTTAATTTATTAACGATTTCCCAGAACTGTTTGCAGTCGCGAACCTCTTTGTAGTTGTCGTTCCATATTTATCCAGAACTGTTTTTCTTTCTCTTTTTTATTGCCGTTTTTTTTATTGTCGTTTTGTAGATATGGCCCGTTATTTCGTTTCGCCTTAGCTGTTTAAGGCAATCAAAAGAGAGTTTCCTAGCCCTTTCGCATTGTACGTCGAACCACGGGTGCTTTCCGATAAAGTTTAGTGACTGCTGCATGGGTTTGGAGGTATCTACGATTAAGTTGAGCTGTTTGGCTAGCAGTGTAGACCCACTCAGATCTTCTATTTGTTGGACTCCTGATACTAATGCATCTGTGTAACTTAGGCGGTGGTTGTCCTTCCACTTTAGCCTTCGGTTGAGTTTTGGCTGGGTACTATCGACTCGTTCATGTAGAATGACTTTTAAAAGGACTTTGATGGGCATATGATCAGAGAGGGGTGCCACTTTCCTTGTATGAGACAGTAGTCAATAGTCATTACTGCGGCCCTTATAAAGGTATAGTCTACTTCTTGGTCACCGATTGTCCTGCCGTTCATTACCGCCAGTCCTACACCCAGAAAAAAATATGGACTTAAAACCCAAAAAATTGACTTAAACTAAGGTAATATGGACTAATTTTGGATATGGTTTTACGTCTTAAGAAAAGTCCATATTACCCAAAAATTGTAGCAGTTAGCCACTCGAAAATTTAATAAGGGCGTAGCCCAGGGGAAACTATGCCAGCTCCCGGTTTTTTGAACCAGGTTCGAGTCCAGTACAACACATGTTTTATTATTTTTTTTTCATAAATTTTTTTATTTTATTTTTTTTTACACCCGTTACTCGTAGAGTAAAAGGGTATATTGTATTCGTGGAAAAGTATGTAACAGCTAGAAGGAAGCGTTTCCGACCCTATAAAGTATATATATTCTTGATCAGGATCACTAGCCGAGTCGATCTAGCCATGTCCGTCTGTCCGTCTGTCTGTCGCTGAACGCTGAGATCTCGGAAACTATAAGACCTAGAAGATTGCAATTTTGCATGCAGATTTTAGGAGTTCCTACGCAACGCAAGTTTGTTTCAAAAGGGTGCCACGCCCCCCCCCTCTAACGCCCACAATCGCCATAAACGATTTTCAAATGTGTCTGGAGGCCACATCTTTTATGATTTTAAAAACATATAAACGCAAAATGTAGAAGACATGTTTCAAATCGGACCATTCATTAAAAAGTTATACGCAATCAAAATTGTTTATATATCTATCTCCCTCGCACTCCCTTTAGCTGAGTTACGATTATTAGATAGTCGGGACACCAACCCGAGTACAGCGTTCGCACTCCCTTTAGCTGAGTGACGGGTATTAGATAGTCGGGACACCAACCCGACTATAGCGTTCGCTCTAGTTGTTATATCAGCTTTCGCAAGCACAACAGATTTGTTTTATTTTATCACTTTTTAAGAATCTGAAGATTGGACGATCATGATTGTATCTCAATCTAACGACAACGGAAACTAAAGATTCCTTCTTTAATTTTATCAAGTTATTTCGGATAAAGGATACAGACGTCCGATCGGTGCACATTTCAAACTTGATCTGCGTACACATATTTTTGGACGGTTATGAAAGTTTTAGATCGCCAGCTTTCAAACTTCTCATATGGGGCAACATTTAAGATAAACATTGTTTATTTAACAGCGTATGATAACTACGCTATTTACGACTATTTTTTTTAAAGAAATATTTCAACATAGTTCGCAATTTAGAGCGTCTTTGATTGCAAGTTATGTTCCTTTTAGGGACACTTTTCCTAAAAATACATTGAAGCCTTGAAAGACAACGATTTTAGTTCATCAAACTTTAAGGCTGTTCATATATTGGGTTGTCAAAAAAGTCCTGCGCTATTTTTATTATATTATTTTTTTCTTTTTTTACATCGAGCTTTTAAGAGATTCAAAGCTTCTTCAAATGGTTTATAACGGCTTGATGACTTAAGCCAAGCTCTTGACCGATGCTACGGCTACTACTATGCCGGTTTTATCGCAATTTTCTACGACTGGCCTTCCTTCTTTGACCACCTCTGCACCAGAACGAAAACGTTGAAAACATCGTTGTGCGCTATAACTCACGAACGACTTAAAAGAAAAGAAATCAAACACGTGTTAGCGTGTGAAATGATCTTTCCAAAAAGGTATATTATGACCAGATGCCAACTAGCGAAAATACCGCAAGACTTTTTTGACAACCTAATATTACGTAATCACAAAAATGATTACTGTAGTGCAAAAAAATAACATCTACTAATTTTTATAGCTCTTCCAAAGTCAAAAATGCGTTTTTCACCTAAAAAATTTGATTTGGGATTAAAAACAAATACTGAAAGTTTATGCAGAAAAATATGCGACAAATTTGAAAACGATCGGCTGAGCCGGTTAGAAATGCCGTGATCACGGACTTTCAAAACCTGGTTTTGACAAAAACGCACTTTAACATTGAACATGTAAAACACACATAGAGCACTTTAAAAAAAGAGTTTTGCGGTGATTACTGTATCTCCGCCAAAAATTTACAGATTTCCATTCTGCTTTTACATTTTATTTAAGAATATAAAAAACCTGCCCCCTGGGAAGTTACTTTTCTAACATTAAATATTGGGTTGGCAAAAAAGTCATGTCTTTTTTTTCAATATTTTCAAAGATGATTTATTTATATCAGGACTTATAATTAATCAATTATGTATTGGCCGTTTTGTTCGACCACTAATGACCATCTCTCGGGCAGCTGCATAATTCCGCGCTCGAAGAACTTTTGGTCTTTTCCAGCAAAGAATCGAGACAAGTGGTTTTCGACAGCCTCATCTGAATCAAAGTTTTTACCATTCAAAGAGTTTTGAAGAGAGCGAAACAAATGGTAATCTGAAGGTGCTAAGTCCGGACTATAAGGTGGATGTGGTAGCACTTCCCAATTCAGCTCCGTTTTTGCCAAGTGACCAAAGATGTGTGGGGCCTAGCGTTGTCATGGTGAAAGACTATACCCTTGCGATTAGCTAGTGCCGGCGCCTTTTCTTTAATTTATTCCGCCAAATTGGATAGCTGGCGACAGTACACATCTGAATTGATGGTTTCATTCCGTCCCAGCAGCTCAATGTGCACTACACCCTTCCAATTCCACCAAACAGACAGCATAACTTTCCTCTGATGGATATCGGCCTTTGATGTGGCTTGGGCTGGCTCATCTTTCTTGCTCCATGATCTTTTTCGTTGGACATTATTGTAAACAACCCACTTTTCGTCGCCAGTAATGATCCGCTTCAAAAAAGGATCGTTTTTAATCCGTTGCAGCAGAGAATGGCAGATATTGATACGCTTAGTTAGGTGAATTTCCTTTAAGTTATGCGGAACCCAAACATCGAGCTTGTTTACGTAGCCAAGTTTCTTCAAATGGTTTTCAACCGTTGTATGCGACACACTGAGCTTCTCTGACATCTCCCGCGTTGAATAACGCCGGTTTTCATCCAGCAAAGCCTGAATTTGTTCGTCAAAAACGGCCGATGGTCGACCAGAACGTGGGGCGTCTTTAACTCCAAAATCTCCAAGCCTGAATTTGGCAAACCAGCGCTGACATTGGCGATCACTCATGGCATCTTTACCATACACTTCGCACAATTTTTCGCGAGCTTCGACCGCTTTTTTTTCTTTTCGGAAATAAAAAAGCTAAATATGCCGAAAATGCTCTCTTTGATCCTCCATGTTTAATTTGCTATATCTTCCACAAATGTTATCGAATAATTACCAAATTTTCATCGAAAGTACCTAAGACAATAAGCTTTAAAACGATATTAAAAAGTGTGACCCTGGTGCTCGATTAATCGCAAATAAATTAGATTAAAAACGATTACTAAAAAAAACGACATGACTTTCTTGCCAACCCAATATTTTTTTACCTTTCAAAGTCAAAAATTATTTTTTTGTTAGGAAAATTTTACTAATACTAATTTTAGCCTAATTTTTAAAGTTTTTGTCCGATTGACTTAAAACTTTTTTATAATCTTAAGATGTCAGTCAACAAAAAAAAAATATTATAAAAATGTGATATTTTTTTGTGCAAGACCCTACCCCCCTCTTAAGCTATCCCAGAAATTTGCATACCAAATATTAAAATAACGCAATCGAGTCTCATGTGGTGCGTGAATTTCCAAATCAGAGCTTAATTCTAAATTGATTTTTAAAAAATTTGCCTGTCACGTTTCACGTGGAATGAGCCTAATTTACTTTCGCCATTTAAAAAATCATTACCAATTTTTCTTTACTTTACGGAAAAAATATTAAAACTAAGAAACTTAAAATAAAGAAACATTTTCTTGAAAATATAAATTTAAAAGTATTTTTGTTTAGACTAATTTTTATACCCGTTACTCGTAGAGTAAAAGGGTATATTGTATTCGTGCAAAAGTATGTAACAGCTAGAAGGAAGCGTTTCCGACCCTATAAAGTATATATATTCTTGATCAGCCATGTCCGTCTGTCCGTCTGTCTGTCGCTGAACGCTGAGATCTCGAAAACTATAAGACCTAGGAGATTGCAATTTTGCATGCAGATTTTAGGAGTTCCTACGCAACGCAAGTTTGTTTCAAAAAGGTGCCACGCCCCCCCCCTAACGCCCACAATCGCCATAAACGATTTTCAAATGTGTCTGGAGGCCACATCTTTTAAGATTTTAAAAACATATAAACGCAAAATGTAGAAGACATTTTTCGAATCGGACCATTCATTAAAAAGTTATACGCAATCAAAATTGTTTATATATCTATCTCACTCGCACTCCCTTTAGCTGAGTTACGATTATTAGATAGTCGGGACACCAACCCGAGTACAGCGTTCGCACTCCCTTTAGCTGAGTGGCAGGTATTAGATAGTCGGGACACCAACCCGAGTACAGCGTTCGCACTCCCTTTAGCTGAGTGACGGGTATTAGATAGTCGGGACACCAACCCGTCTATAGCGTTCGCTCTAGTTGTTATATCAGCTTTCGCAAGCACAACAGATTTGTTTTATTTTATCACTTTTTAAGAATCTGAAGATTGGACGATCATGATTGTATCTCAATCTAACGAGAACGGAAACTAAAGATTCCTTCTTTAATTTTATCAAGTTATTTCGGATAAAGGATACAGACGTCCGATCGGTGCACATTTCAAACTTGATCTGCGTACACATATTTTTGGACGGCTATGAAAGTTTTAGATCGCCAGCTTTCAAACTGAGCAAACGGTACAGAAACAGACGGGCATGGCTATTTCGACTCCCCTGATGATGATTTAGATCAGGGGTGCTCATTCCTATGGCACACGAGCACAATTGTTTTTGTAATAGCACTAAGCATACGGCAGTGCACTTGCCATGCTTGCCTATGCACACCCCGAGTCCTCTTTGTGTCGCTGTCCGTAATAGATAAGAGCGAGCCAAGCCAACAACAAATTCCATTGAACTTTTTTTTCTCCTCAACTCACAATGTAAAGTGTTGTTGTCTTGTTCTCGGCTCTACACTGACACTTTTTTTTGCTGCGTTTTTGATAGAATTTGATTTAAGTTTGATTTTAGTTTGTGATTACTTTGAAATAAATTTTAGATGTGAAAGTCAGTGCTTAATTTGCCACAAAGTTTTGTTGGCTGGAAGAACTAATTTTCGCAAAAGGCATTTTATAATTTCAAATTCCAAATTATAAAGACCTTTTAATAAATATAAATATTGATACTTTTCTAGATCAAATGTAAATTTTTAAGTGAAATAACCAAATGAAGTAACCAAAATTATTATTTTTCAGAATTCAATTTTTTTTTTCTCCCAGTGTTCATTTTGTAGCAATAAAACGGCGTCGATACATGTGTGCGTGTGTTGTGCACTGCCGTAAGGCCATTTTGAGCACCCCTGATTTAGATTATATAAATATCCGACTCCTGCTTTAAACGGTTACAATAAACATAAAAACCTAATTGCATTAATATTCTCATTACGATTTAATGAAACTTTGTGTTTAGAAATTTGCTATAAATTATACCCGTAAAGTAAAAGGGTATATTGTATTCGTGCAAAAGTATGTAACAGGTGGAAGCAAGCGTTTCCGACCTCATGGAGTATATATATTCTTGATCAGGATCACTAGCCGAGTCGATCTAGCCATGTCCGTCTGTCCGTCCGTATGAACGCTGAGATCTTAGAAACTATAAAAGCTAGAAAGTTGGTATTAATAATGTAGATTCTTGAGCTTCCTACGCAGCGCAAGTTTGTTTCGATTTTAAAATGTGTCTGGCGGCCACATGTTTTAAGATTTTAAAAATGTATAAATGAAATTTTGTGTTTATTAATACCTATTGAAATGTAGCAGAAAATTTTATAATTTTATAACTCCAACTCCCTCGCACTCCCTTTAGCTGAGTAACGGGTATCTGATAGTCGGGGCACCCGACTATAGCGTTCTCTCTTGTTTTAAAATATACCCATATTTCTGTAAACTTTTGATAAGTAGCAAGATCGTAATTTCCTTCCAAGTTAAAAATTATTTGTTTTTAGATTTTTTTTATTCTTTGTGAATGTGAACATTGAATTGAACATTTATGGCCATTTTTACAATTTTTAAGTCCACAATGGCCTTAAATCACCATTTTAGGCAATGTAGTCCATGTTTCCTTAAATTTAGGAATATTTTTTCTGAGTGTAGTGATTCGCACATGTCAACAATTTTTGCGCTTTTGTTGTCTGAGATTTCGTCCTTAGATTTACGAATCGTGCTACTGGTCCTGAGGTCTATATTTGTGGGTTCTGATGTGGCTTGTGTTTTTCCGATGCGAGCATTTACATCCCCAATAATCATTAGGTTATTGCATCCTGCTGTCAGTCCGAAATCGTACACCTTTTCAAAATCTGCTTGCCAGTTATTGTAGTTAATATATACTGGGAGTATATAGTTAGATCGCGGCTTGGCCCATTTTACGAGACCTCGTCGGTTGACTTTCTTGAGGGTGTCGACTTGGGTAAAAAGGCGTTCTTAGCCAATTTTAATTGCCGGATTCGATCGAGTCGTTGTTACAAGTCTAATTGCTAGTTAGGTCCCGCAAAGATTAAGTTCCAGTAATGAAATCTCATTTAAATCGTTTCAAAGAGGTGTTTTATTTAAAGCGAGCTGTTGCTTGTGCGATCTGTACACGACTGCCAGATCCGAGCTTTTATTGTAATTTCTTTCTTTCTTATCTTTATTCTTAGGCAAAGCTTATACATGTAGGTTACAATTAAGGGTATACAAATAGTTATACTTGGTCTTTCGTGTTTCGATGACTTCTGTGTTTTCCTTGCTCGTAAAGGTAATGTGTCCTTCGTTCACCAGCTGCTTTCGGATTCCGTATACACTTCCTCCGCTGGCCCGTCCACGGGCTGCTACTCTTACTGCTGATATCCAATGCAGCAAGTGATCAGGAAAGTAATTTGCAAAACTCGTTTCGTCGTTGGTCAGAAAGGTTGCAAATAGTAGAAAAATATCGAATTGTGTTACAAAATTAAAGAATTGTTTAAATAATGTCTTATTTGCTAAGCCAGCTATATTATACAATACAATTTTAACATTAAGGGACGGTTCTACATTGGGGACATTTAGTTTTTTGAATTTAGTTGGCTCAATATAACTTCGTGGTCTAGGGCTATTTTAAATGAGGTACCATATATGTTTTCCAGGACATTTTGTGCTAACTCTTCTCCACACATCAGATTGCCGTCTTTATTCCAGTAGAACCATTTACCTTCTATAACCATGCGATCGTATCTAACAGTGATGTCCGCGCGGAGGCCTAGCATCACGCGTTTTTTAAGTCTCCTTTCAATGTTCAGATCCTGTTCGATTGAGACTCGCGTTCCTTTTAGGTTTTTGGTGCGCTTAAGGATGGTCCGTAATGCGCTTACTGTGTTTAGTTTAAGCCATTTTTCCGACGGCGTCGTGCAGCTTCTTTACCGAGTCTATCTCCATTCGGTCCTTTATCAACAATTTCCTCTTTATTAGGTCAGAAACAGCATTAAATGGACTTTTTTCGGATTTTAGACCTCGGATAATTATGTTTTTCTTTTAGTAGTCTTGCCTTTAGCTTTGTTTTCGTTGTCGCTTTTGATTTTGATAATCTCTGCCTGCAATATTTTGCTTTCCTCTGTTAGCGAATCAACCTTTGTTGAGTGACATTCTACGTTTTGCTGAATGGTATCCACTTTTGTGGCAATCGAGTTAACGTCCGATTTTGTAGCTAGTTCTTTGAGCTTTGAGTCTAACATACCCCCAGCATGGATTTCAGATCTTCAAGATCTACCAGGTTGCCTGTGTTTTTTGGTGTGCAATTATTTTTCGGGGGAGTGTCTGATCGACTCCGTTTTGAGACGCTAGCAGGTGTCGTATTGAATGTCCCTGAGGCTTAGTAGGGGTCCTGGCGAGTCCTGATTTTTTATTTAGTTTCGTATATAATGTGAGGGTGCAGAGATTTAACAGTATGCCTAAAACGACGCTTTTATATTATTTCTAAACTTTTCTAAACGCCACCTATTGGCTTAAGCTGGGACCGTCGACTATACTAAGCTATTATGTTGGTGGGCGTTCGATAAGCAAAAGCTTTGCATCCGACTCACTGTGATTGCTTCTCAGCTGTTGTGTTCCGTCACTAGTTTTATTTGCGCCTAATCATTGCCGGTCCTCTGAGTGGTTTTAATTTTTTTTATTTTGGTTTTCCTCCTTTACCGTCGGTTCCCACCAACAAAAATGGTCCGTTTGAGTGAAAAGCCGCGCTTTCAGGTCGGTTTGGGAGGGGCGATACCAAGTGATTTTAGCCAGATCCGTAGGTGCTTGGCCAGAGATTTCGCGGTGCCGATGTAGCCCCTTCGAAGTGACAGTGTTTAGGTACGTCCAGCAGGGCTTCGGCGGACCAGGAGTTTCATATTTTGAAAAGAATTCAGGAGGCACTTTTTGCACGTCCGTACTGCGTATCTTCTTCTTCTCCCAATGCCAACGGAAACGGTATTGAACCAGTAACTGTTGCAATCAATTTAAGACTGCTAGGAAAAACGTCAGCAAACTGATACTTACTGCTAAAAGTGACTACTATAACAGGAAGTTTAAAGATGCTCTAGTGGTTGTAAATCCTTGAAGGATCATAATGCTTTAGGAATAGGAAAACAAAAGTCTACCGCTTACTTGGATGTAAACGTTAATAAGCTAAACAAGAAATTCGTGCAATGTAAAGTACCTGAGGTTTTATAAAAATGCAATCGAATGCTTTCGGACTAATAAAAATTCTTTTACCAAACATTTTTCCTCACATAACGTTCATAATAAATACCATATTCACTTTGTCACATTTCCATGATCAATGGAAGGATGCCCGAATCATCCCTATTCCGAAAGCGAACAAAGATTTTCGGCCTATATCAGTCCTACCTTTCTTGGCTAAAGTCGAAGAAAGTTTAATTGCTGATCAAATAAATAAGTACATAATTGGAGTACAGGATTTTTAAAACAAGGGTCAGTCTGGTTTTAGGAAATAGAGGAGCTTACGACAGCTTTATAAAAAATTGTAGAAGACAACAAAAAAACTAAACGAGGGTAACGTAACACTACTGAAATTTTTTAAATCGGACCTATTATTAAAAAGTTATGAGCAAAAATGGAAACAGCCGCTATATGGAACCATCAAAAATTTAAACAGCCGATAGATGACGCCTGTAGCCTTGATGACTTTATATATCCATTTCCCTCGCACTCCCTTGAGAGTAACGGCTATGTAATAGTCCAAGTTCTCGACTATAGCGTTCTTTCTTGTTTTGTATGCCATTCATTGTGACTAGCACACTAAATATAAGTACTCACTTGTCGCGTTAGGAAAATAGAAATAAAGAAATCTAAATCTACTGAGCTGCAATGTTCTACATTTATATGAGCCCCAAAAGTCCTTAAAGGTACAGAATTGTAAGGTACAACCCAACGATTTTCAATAGTTTTACCGTTAATTTCAACAGTAATTTTTCTTAAGAATTTTGTTTTCATTTTCCTTTATTCATAAATGGAGAATTAATATTCATTGTACCGTGCCATCAATGAATCATGTTAGCCTTAACGAACTCATATAGCAAGGGATCCTGTTGTAAGTAAATCAGGAATTTCAGCACAAATGTAAAAATCGATTTGATTGGCCTGTAACGAACTGGTTTTTATGGTTTGCTCGCTACAAAGTACGTGCGGCTAGCTCAGTAGATTGCGTGTTCGTCCCACCAAATTTATATAAGCGTGACCGCCCGGTTAACAGTAACAACACTTCAGAATTCGGTTAAGGAGGCGTTTAGTTACGGCTCTGGTTTTCAATGATTCGGGGTATTCCCTAAACTGTTGAATTGCAGAATTGTTGAAAATTCAACAGAAAATTTCAGCAATTTAGGGAACGACCCAAAATGGTTATTGTTGAATTTTCAAACAGCTTTTACTTGTTGAAAAGTTTCATGGAACTAAAACATGAAAAATTCGATTTTTTTATTGTTTTTTACAGTCTAAAATTGTTAGCTGGGAAAGAAAAATTACTAATAGAATTGCTAATTTGATTTTAAAGTAAATAATGCGAACTCTTAATAGAAAAATGTTGCAGAGTTGCCATGACTTTTAGTAAAATAAGGTGATAACTCTGGGTTTCAACGATTCAACAAAAATTTCAACAGCCTCGAGGCTGTTGAATTGCTGAAATTTCTGAATGTTGACTTTGTATGTAACAGCTGATTCACAGCTGACCAAAATTCAACAATTCAGCAATTCAACAGTTTAGGGAATCCCCTCATTATTTTGATTTTTTGTTTAAATAAAAAATATTATCGATACGATATTTCTAAATATTTCGACATCCCTAGTGTGAAGTAGGTGCGATAGAATTTTGTTGGAATTGCCGTCAAAAAGGTCACAGACATATACAGTGAAAGCAAGCGAAGCGGTTGTTTTGCCATGGATGCGGGTTAGCAAACGTGTATTAAATGAATTGCAGCAAATGTCTGGCAAAAAACCTACACGGGAGCACGCAGATGCAGCAACACAAACAGAATGCTCCGCGTGCTCAGAACTCAAGCCCGAATCCTACTCACCCAGAGTCGCAAGTCTATAAGATGGCGTAAAATCCTCAGACTTTGTAGATTTAGTAGGATATGATTCAGCAACTCAAAGCGAGGTCGATAGGGAAAACGATGTAGATTCAGATTTGGAAGCGTACGAGTCAGAGACAGAAAGATCTGAAAGTTCTCTCAATAGGTCATATGACCACATGTGCTTACCAGGAGATGAGCAGGAAACTGAAGTAGGGACCAAAAATTCTAAATCAGACGATCACCAAACGGATTCTCGAAGCATAACTAGAATGAAAACATTCTGGTCAGAAATGAAGCAGCTGCAGAGTCACATCAAGGCAATCAATGCTCTAGAAGACCCAAAAGCTGATCCACGTCCGTTTGTAGCTGTGCAGCTAATGAAACAATTAGTAAAGGGTCTGTTAGATTCAGGAGCAGGCGTAAGTTGTCTAGTAGGCAATTTGGAATAGCAGCAAATATTAGCACCGCAGATGGGGACAAAAAGAAATAGTTGGTACAGTGAGGCTTCCAGTATGATATGACAAAAAAACAGAAGAATTAGACATTTACCTAGTCCCAACACTGAAACAAAACCTTTATTTGAGTATTGATTTTTAGCGCAAGTTCAATCTACTTCCAAGATTGGCTAGCATACGTGAACTTGACCTAAAGTCAAATTAGCACGGCAGATGGGCACCAACAAGAAATAGTTGGCAAAGTGAGGCTTCCAGTATGATTTCACAAAAGAACAGAAGAATTTGACATTTACCTAGTCCCAACACTGAAACAAAACCTTTATTTGAGTATTGATTTTTGGCGCAAGTTCCATCTACTTCCAACATTGGCTAGCATACGCGAACTTGACCTAAAGTCCGTACCAGAGACTGCAAATAAGTGTTATAAGTTTAAAACAAGAGAGAACGCTATGGTCGAGTTGGTGTCCCGACTATCTAATACCCGTCACTCAGCTAAAGGGAGTGCGAGGGAGATGGATATATAACATTTTTTTGATAGCGAATAACTTTTTAATGAATGGTCCGATTTGAAAAATTTCGATAGGTATAAATATACACAACAAAATTGCATTTATATTTCTCGGAAATCTTTAAAGGTGTGGGCGCCAGACACATTTTAAAATCGTTAGTGGGCGATTGTGGGCGTTAGAGGGGGCGTGGCACCTTTTTGAAATAAACTCGCGCTGCGTAGGAAGCCCAAGAATATGTGTGGGAAATCTCAACCTTCTAGCTTTTGTAGTTTCCGAGATCTCAGCGTTCATACAAACAGACAGACAGACAGACGGACAGATTGATCCTGATCAAGAATATATATAATTTATAGGGTCGGAAACGCTTCCTTCTACCTGTTACATACTTTTGCACGAATACAATATACCCTTTTACTCTACGAGTAACGGGTATAAAAATTGAAAGCCAAAACAGCGTCAAAAAAATATGGGAAAAATACCACTTACTTAGTTTGGCTCGGCAAACGGGGAAAAAAGATAAACCTAAGTCTTATTCTTCAATTTTTATTATAAAAATTGAAAAAAGTCTTATTCTTCAATTTGTATTATAAAAATTTAAAATAAGTCTTATTCTTCAATTTTTATTATAAAAATGTAAAATAAGTCTTATTTTAAAAATTAAAAATACAAAATTTAATGCAAATCTCTTTTAAACCAATCGGAATATTGCAAAAATCTAAAAACAGGATTGATCTTCGAGTCAATACCTTTATTATTATTATTTTAAAGACTTAAAATGGCTCTTAATGTTCTATATATGTAACTTCTATGTTCTGTGGAAGTATTATGACGTCAAAAAAAACCGTGTAGTACCAGAAAATGTAAATGATAAGAATAAATATCCCAGTGGAAATGCACATGTCCCTCTGTCTATTCTTGCATAAACTAAACAACAAATTAAACCCGCAAATTGGCCAATTATTTATAAGTATATTTAGTTTAGTTTATGATCCACAGAAACACATCCTCTTGATCTTAAGAATGCGCGGTTTTTGAAAAATCGATATAGAATATATCTTTAGGTTTCTTTAGTTAAGTTATGTATGATCCACAAAAACACATCCTCTTGATCTTAAGAATACGCGGTTTTTTGGAAAAATCCATAATTGTAGAGCCAAGTATAGGCAAGTATAGTGCCTTAGCTAAGAAGAGAAAACATATCCTTTTGATCTTAAGAATTCGCGGTTTTGGAGAATCCATAATTGTAGAGCCACCCACACTTATCTTCATGGGTATAATTCATAATAACAATAAAAGTAAACATACAACCAAGTGAACCGAGTGGACCAAGTTAACTTGAAAGTGGACTTGTTGTTTCAAGTCGTAGAGTGATAGATCACTTTAAATTCATAGACTTGGCTTGCTTCACTTGAACTTGTTTTCTCAAGTTAGAGTGACTCAAAATTACAAGTTAACTTATAAGTTCTCACTTAAAAGTCAACTTTTGCAGGGCTCTATTAGCTATAGCGTTCTCTCTTGTTAAATATGTATATTATACGAATTCTTTAATTGTATTTGAACGTTCCTGCCCGTTCTTCTTTCCCCTCCAGCTAAAGACAATGTTAAGTTCAGTCATAGCACTTTCTTGCCATGGTCGAAGAAGAAGTGTTTGCATTTCTGGAGAGACATGGAGTTGTTCTAAATAGCAAGGACTGCTCCAACTGCAGTAAGCCCGCAATATTGTCTTTCAATGCAAAGAGACCGATTAGTACGCAATTTTGGAGGTGCCGCAGGATGATAAGTAATGATCAACAGAAACGGAAATTAAGAAAAGTTCAATGCTCCTTTAAGGTAATAATTGTTTAATTTTAAAAAAATTTTACTTTAAATTATATTTTATTTGTAAGGAATCCGCCCTCAAACGGACATTCTTTTGCAAAACGCACGTTGGCATTGAACAGGCCTGTAATGTTGTGGCTTGGGAGATAAGGGTTCAACCTCATTCCTTCGGGAAGAACAAGGCTGGTCCCAACAGACTGTGGTTGACTGGAGAACTACTCTCACATGACCGTTAATCTCTCAGTAAACTTCGTCGACCCTGAAACGGGAGTAAAAACACAGCGGATAGAGAGACTATGGCGCAATTTTTTTTCTTTTACTTTTTAAATACTAACAATTAACTATCTTAAATTTCAGGAATTCACCGATACGGACAACAAAAAGGAATAGGCTTAATCTGTACCACTGAAATTGGATTGCAATGTGGAGTATGCTTTAATTAGAGAAACCACAAAAAAAACAATATACCCTTTTACTCTCCGAGTGATGGGTTTACTAAGAAATGAAAGAAGCTGACTTTAGGAAGACAATTCTGATATTTTTTGGAATTATAACCAGCATTTTTTATAATAAATATTTACTGTCCAATCATTAACCATAGTTTTATATAGAATTTTATTTACTACTAGCAATACCCAAAGCGACGTTGTCCGCTACTTTTAGCAAAGCATATCCGAGTAAAATCCCGCCTAACCTTAGCTAAACAGTAAACCCACCTAGAACGCACTAATATTCTATCCATATCCTCCTAACCATAACATACCTTACCTTAACACCGCATTAACCCTAATATTGCTTCACCTTGAACCCAACTAATTTAATCTCACCCTTGGCACACTTTTTTAGCACCTTAATGCTGTTTTCACCCTAACACAAGTGTTTCCTCTTCTTAGCTAACCTAACTCACCTGAAAAAAAATGTTCCTTACTTTACTTACTTACTTTAACTTAACACTTTTTCTTATTAAAACTTGTTTGTCACCTTGACCCAACTTATCCTCGCTAAAGTCCAAACGAACCTTACCTTTCTCACCTTCACCCTTTCTTTACATTACTTTTACCCTAATCTATCTAATACCTCCTTAATCGCAACTTAACCCCGCACTAACCTCACCTTATTCCCACCTTAACTCCACCGTTCTGGTAGCCTAAATTTATCATTTTGCTAACTAAGCGAATGCAGAGAAAAACTCTTACTATATTTTTTTACTGCTTTTTTCGAACAGATCTAACCCCCAAAAACCTTAAAAGCTTAAAAAAGAATATATAAAAAATAACACACACCTATGAAAGTGGTTTAAGCGAAGAACGGATCCGCCCGCAGGATCGGTAGGTAAACAAAAAAATAAGTGGCCCAATGTCGGCTGGGGATCAACAGCTGGAGTTAAATATTTTCGGAAATAAGGAAAATTAAAAGAAACGCACATAAAGCTCCAACTCTTTTTAGTGAAAACTGTGGATGTAATTCGACGTGTGTGCCTTTTGGAGACGAAATTTTCCAACAATTTCCCCCCGTCTTTAACACAATTTAAAACCAACTTTTTTTAATTTTTGTGGGTATGTTTTGGCTGGTACAATTTCCAGATTATCAACGTCGTGCGAATACTAACTTTTCTTAAATTGGAATATTATTTGTGCACGAGTTACCGTCCTGTGACCGAGGGAGTAGAGGATATGCGAGTATTACTTTAGAAAATGCTGGAATGAAGCTTTCGAAACAAACGGCTGTGTTGCCAAATAAGAATGCCTGTTTATTATATGAAAGTGTGTACGTGTCCAATATATGAGTGTACCCTAGTTTTCTCATGTTGGCAATCCTTATTATTATCCGTCAGGGTTAGGCTTGTAGTTGTCGCTTCTGTGTTGTTTTCCTGTGGCCGGTGAGAGGGGCATGTTAACTCCTCCCCCCCCAGTCCGAAGAGAAAGGCCATAAAGGGGTAATGGCCTGATCGGAGAAAGGCGGCTAGGCGAGGTGTTGTTGGTGTACGCCACGAACTCCGACGATATTTTGAACTTAACAATTTGTTTCAAATATGTGTATCTTAATGCTAACATGAGTTTCTTGTTGAAAGTATATGAATGAATATAATATAAAAAAAATTGTGTATCTAATTCTAGTGTTACATTTTGTTTACATATTATGTGTCGGTGTTAGTATGTGTTGCTGGTGATCCAATGTTCGTAAATTTCTTAACTGTTTTTCTAATTTTTTGTTTGTGTAACTTTTGACCTTTAGTTGTTACCAGTGTGACGCCTTTGTGTAGTGAAAATATCGGTGTCGTCTTGTTTCTACGGTTTTCTTTTCTAAATACCGTATCATTAGGCTCGACGTGGACTGGTGTCTCTCTGTCCTCGTTTAATTTTGCCAATCTTCTTTCTGTGCTCGCGTTTAAATGTTCTTGTACTTTTGGGTATATGTCTTTTCTAAATTCGTTTAACTTGTTAAGGTAGTCGTGGTGATTGTCGAATGTTATTGTTTTGTTGAATATGTGAGTTCTTCCGTGGAAGAGTTCGAAAGGGGTATAGGAAGTGCTGGAGTGTATTGCATTGTTATATGTTGCAACCGCTTCTGCTAGTATTTGCTCATGTCCGCATTCTAGGCGTGCTTCCTTTCTTTTTTTTTATGATTATCCTGTATACTTCGGTTAAGGTGGAATGCAGTCTTTCGACCGAAGCGTTGCCCATTGATTGTTGGAATGATGTTTTATGAGCTGTTATTTGGAATTATTTCCTTTGGTGCTCCGTAGTGACTTATGAATTGTAATAGGGCATCGGCGACTTTTATTGAATTCCTATTGCTAACAGGGTAGGCTTGCGCTAGCTTGCAGAATTTGTCAATAATGGTAAGGTTACAAGTATTGTTAATGAAATATAAGTCTATATGGACGACCGCCAATGGTCCCTCTGGGGCGGTTGGTGTTTGCATCAATGGTCTATGGGGGTGTCTATCGTACTTGAGGGTTAAGCAGGTATCGCAATTTTTTATAATTTTAGTGATAATGTCTTTTAAATGCGGAAAATAAATGTCCCTTTTTAGATGGTTATTTGTTTCATCTATCCCCCTATGATTGGTGTTAAAGTGGTATTCACGAATTTTGATTTCCTGGTTTCAGGATTGTTTGAAGGGTGTTTGTTACGGAGTCGAAAGTATGCAAGGGTTCTGTTATTATTAGGGTATTCATTTGCGTTGCAAACGTTTGAAAAGTGTAAGCAGTTCCAACAACAATTTCCATACAAAATAGTTAGCAAGGCCTACAACACCCCAGCCTATGTATACAATATGTATAAAATAGAGGTTTTAAATACTAAAAAATACTAAAAAGTCGGGTTTGAGTCTATGGTGAGTCAACCTAAAAGCCGATTGACGCTTAAGAATTCGCGTGTAGATTTTGTTGCTCTACTTTCGGCGACCAATGTTTTTTTAATTTAATTTAATTTTAATTTATTTATTTGTTTTATCCCGATGCGACAAGACTAGGTCTTATAAATTATTACATCGGTCACTTTGGAAAAATTAATAATAGGGTATTTTACAAAACTTAAAAGCTAATACAAAATTATTAAAAAGGAATACAAAAAAATAAATAAAAGAAAAAAAATGGTTACATTTAACATTAAATAAATAAAATTAAACAGATAGAGTGTAATAATGATAGTATTATGATGATGATGTGCTTTTCAAATAATTGGTAAGATCTTTTTTAAATTGCGTTGCGTTCCTTAGGTTTTTAATATTATTAGGGAGGTCATTCCAGTAGCGTATAGCCTGAACGAAAAAATGTTTTTCCGCTATTGATAGCTTTATCCTTTTTGAGATTAAATTATTAGTCCGAGAAGACGTTGCCAATTGCAAGTGCTCCATCGAGTAAGGGGGTTCGTTGAATATAACGACTTTGTGGAGAAACAGAAGGGTTCTAAGTTTAATCCATGACTCAAAGCATAGTCCAAAGATGTTCGTAGCGTGTCTTGTAACGTGGTCCCTACGGTTCAGGTTAAAAATATATCGAGCAATCGAATTAAACGCTACTCTGAGTCTGCGCATGCTTAAAGCATCACAGTATGAAAAGATTTCCATGCCGTAAAAGAGAACCGGTATTAAACAAATCTTCGCCACCAGCATCCTGATGTTCTGAGGGATAAGTTTCTGGGACAAGGAAAGCTGTCTAAGCATGCCAAACGTTTTTCCAGTAGCTTTAATGATTTGATTGGTCCAAGTTAAGGTTGTATTGAATTCAATTCCTAAATTTGTGACTTGCTCAACAAACTCTATTTCTACGTTATTAACGAGAACTTTGGGAAGATGCATTCGATTAATGGGTTTCTTATAGATTATTAGGCACTTTGTCTTGGTTGGATTCAATCTAAGCCCATTTGCTTCGGCCCAGCAGTTTATTTTCTTGATTTCGTTATTGCTTATTGAAACGCATTCGTTGACTAGATTCAGGGGACGACTAACATATAATTGGACATCATCTGCGTATAAATGAACATCACAATCGGACAGACATTTAGGGAGATCATTTATGTAAATTGAGAATAGCAACGGCCCCAAGACCGACCCTTGTGGGACTCCCTGAGATACTGATACAAGATCTGATCTACGGGATCCTGAGACGACAGCCTGTAATCTGTTGGTCAGGTAGGTGTCAAGAAGTTTTATTGCACTCGGAGAAAAGTTATATAGTGTACGAAGTTTAGTTCATAGAATTGAATGATTGATTGAGTCGAAGGCTTTGCTGAAGTCAAGCAGGGTAAGGAGAGTTACTTTACTATTATCAATTTGTTGTCGGATATCTTCCGAGATCTTGATGATTGCCGTTGTACAACTCCTGTTCTTTTTGAATCCCGACTGCCGGCTACTCAGTATGTTATTATTGTCGAGGAAAGATTGGATTTGCTGGGCTACTAGTCGATCAAAAGCTTTTGCTAAAAATGGCAAGATGGAAATAGGTCTGAACTCGTTTTTCGCTTTAGGGATCGGGATGATTTTAGCTATTTTCCACGTGTCAGGAAAGATGGAGGTAGTAAAAATTGTATTGAATATGTGGCTGATTTGAAAAATTATTTTTGGGATCAGTAGTTTGATGAATTTAGGGCTTAAATTATCCAACCCTTCCGCGTTAGATTTCACTTTTAACAAAGAATCAAGAACTTCACTGGGACTGACACACATGAAACTAAAGATATTATCACAGAGTTCAGGTACATGTTTAGCGTTGGAGTCGGGGATTGACTATGCCTAAATTTTTCATTAAGGAAATCAACATCTAGGTCGGATTTAGTCATCTGAGTTGGTTTGCCCACTCCAAGATTTCTTAAATCCTTCCATACCTGCGTCGAGCTCTGTGCATTTCCAAATTTAAAGTTTTAGAATTTTGTTTTTGAGTCGGATATCTCTTTCCTAACACGACTTCTTAGCTGTTTAAAAGTATTATTCAGCGCTTCTGTTCTGTACCGTTTCCATCGACTATAGGCTCGGTCCCGCTGTTGGATTAGCCGTTTTATTTCCCTGTTGAACCAAGGCTGTTCGACTGGTTTTCGAGTCTTAATTTTGAGGGGGACACAGCTGTCAAATAGCTGTTGAATATTATAATTTAAAAGTGAGAGTTGGTCTTCTGCGGATGTCAAGTTATAAATTGTGGTCCAGTCAAAGGTGTTAAAAGCTGCCCAAAGATTGTCAAAACTAATGGACTTGTAGTCCCTGTAGCTGAAAGTGGATGTTGGGCTGTCAGAAATGAAATGGTACGTCCTGAATATCAGATCGTGCTTAGAAAACGCTGGGACGCAAAGTTGGTCGTATAAGAGAACATTAGACAAATCACTAACAAAGAAAACATCTAACAGAGAGCTGCAGGTACTTGTGAAGTGAGTGGGTTCGTGACGATTTACTAGTTTAAGACCAAGAGACGCAAACTCATTATGTACATGTTGTTCACTGATCATATTACTATTAAGGTCCCCTACCAAAACAAAATTTTGATATTCAACGGATAAATCTTAGACCGTCTTCAGAAGGTCGTTAATGGGGATTAGGCGATGGGGTCTATAGATACAGCATACGAGAATTTTGGACTTAATTTTTTTGTCTGTGATTTCAATAAACGCATATTCAAAACTGCTGTCCAAAGGGTTCGCTTGAATGAGCCTAGTTGAGAAGGCCCACCGCGAAGCACAGCTTGTTGAAGAGCGATCCAAGTCTTTCCCCTTCAACAAAAGAAACCCCATGCATACGTACTGCACATGCCTCGGTTTCAGCACGTTGCGCCTGGAGTTTTCCTTCCACGGCTCCAACTTGGATTTTTAGTGACCGTAGTTCTGTGACCTCCTGCTCCAGTAGCGAAAGTCGATCGGCCATCTGCTTCATCTCGGTGGTAACATCCAACAGTCTTGCCTGCAGCACCTTGAGCATTCGATCCTCGGCTTCCCGCATGGTGGCCTTGATCAGAGTGGCCTGTTCATCGAATCGGCTGTTCATCGCCGCGATTAAGATTGGGGAGGTGGTGTCGATGGTGGCATCTGAAGGTCGGCCTCGCTTGTGGATTGCGCCAGAGGTCTCCTTCAGGCGTTTTCCTTCCGGCAGAACCATCTCGAAAGTGCGAAAAGTTTTGCTATTTTTCCAGTGTCGTTTATTTTATTTTGTTTTGTGGTCCGCTTCCTTGTTGTTTGAGTGTTTTGTTTTGCTCTGTTGAGTGGTTTGGAGCAAGCGGACGCTGAATTAAGTTAAGTTGGTGTGTGTGCGGTCGCGTTTAGGCAAAAGTATTTTTATTATTGCGGCTTTAATAATATGTTGTCCGATGGTTTTTGAACAAATTGACCGGGTAGTATGGTTGGATAAAGATTTGAGAAGGTTTTTGTCCAGTAGAAGTTTATTCAAACGCGAAAAAACTAGACCTTAGACGAGCGCAGAGAAAACACGACCTTTCCTTATAACGTTACCGAATGATGATTCGTTGGCAAACCCTATCACCTGAAGAACTCGCGTATCTACCCAATTTTTGGTGAAAACAAATAAGAATGAGTATAATACCATTAATCAACTTTAATGTCCGTCCTCAGCCATATAACGCCTAAGAAATAGCGAACTTCTCATATAAAGTAAAAAGGGAGCCATTTTTGTGTTCATTTGTCAATTTTATTTTAGGCAAAGCCTCCCTTGCATTTCTTTCTTCCTCAAAACCCATCAAGCAATACCAAAAATAGGAAGTTAGCCTCTATCTTGCTACGATTTTGGAAAAAAGGTCGTTCACAATTTTTGTCTGGCAAACTTACAAATTTTACACTTTTGCAACGCAATTGTGTCTTGTTTCATGGGCAAATGGTGTTTCTACTTGTTTTGACGATGTTGATCCGGTACGAAATATTTTTTGATTATTGAAGTGATTTAGTGGTTGGGAAGCGATTGTTATAACTTGTAGGTCTTCGATTATATTCAAGTTTGGCTCAATTCTGCTGAGTGCGTCAGCGACTACGTTTTGCGACCCTTTTTTGTATACGACTTCATAGTCGTAAGCGGCCAGGATGGTTTTCCATCGGAGTAGTTTTGAATTCTGGCCTTTTAGATTTTCTAGCCAGATTAATGGCTTATGGTCCGTGACTGTTTTGAATCTACGCCCGAAGAGGTATGGTCTGGGCCTTGTGACAACACAGAGCCTATTGCATAATTACTTGCGTCTGTGGTCAACGTGAACGGTTTGTTGAAATCAGGGTATATGAGTATGGGATCATTACAAAGAAGATCTTTCGACGTTTCGACTGCTTGTTTAAATTCCTCATCTATTATTATTGACTTCTTTCCTTTTAACTGTCTCGTTATGGGTTTAGTTATTTTTGCAAAGTCCTTTATAAATTTCCTGTAATACCCTAAAAGTCCTAAAAATGACTTAATTTCCCGAGTTGTCTTTGGGCAGGGGAAGTCCTTGATGGCTTGAATTTTAAGTGGGTTTGGTTTGACTCCTTCTTGGGTGACGATGTGGCCAAGGAAGTCGATTTTCTTCCTTAAAAAGTTACACTTGCTCGGTTGGATTTTTAGGTTTGCGTTTTGGAGTTTTGTGAATACAGATTTAATATCTGCTATATGTTTTTGCAGTGAGGGTGAGAATACTATTATATCGTCAAGATAGACGAGGCAGACGTCCCCGACTAAGTCACCTGAGACGTTATCCATAACGCGTTGGAACGTGGCAGGGGCGTTTTTTAGACCGAAGGGCATCCTCGTGAACTCATACGGGGGTGTCACAGAAACCGGGGACGGATTTGGGGACGGTTGGTTTAGAAACCAACCGATCAAAACCGTAGATGTCACAGAAATTCGAGAGATTTCCTTTTTTCGGAAAATTTACCGAAAAACGACCAGGGCTGGATACACACACTAAATATCGAATATTCATTAATTATCGAGCTTTATTTGTCTTATTTTGACTATTTTCCAATAAGTTTATAACTTAATTTATGTTTTTCTTGCCAAATTACAAAAAGAATACTTGTTTAAAGCGCATATTGTACACAATAAAAGAAAAATATGAAAAATTTGAAATTCCCGCCAGGCTACCTCTATTGCAGCCCTGAACAGCTGTTTGCAGCGGCTGCGTTTGTTTATTTACGTTTATAAGTTGGCAAGCAAAATGCCATCTGCACGAACTCTTACTCTAGAGTACTTGTGAAGGCATAAACTGCGAGAGGCTAGGATGCAGAGGAGAATCCCTTGAAGCGGTCTTACATGGTAGTCCGTGGGGATTGGCCAGGTCCTTCCAAGCAGTGGTCACAAGAACGCGGCCGCCCTGAGTAAATCCTTTGGCAATGTCGATATTATCGCGAATGAATTGAAAGAATATGGCGTCTTACGCTGGTGACCTATGTTTACCCCTGAAAACTAGCAAAGTTTATTAGTTTAAATTAATAATAAACAAAAATTGTTTACTTTTACTTAAATGTCTTCTTCTTCTACACACCCGGCGTTGTTTCGGGCAAAAATATGACATTTTTCACGACAGTGCTGCCACCTTTTTGCAAAGGCGGCATGTTTTTATTAATTTCTCAATAGCTACAACTTCTTTTACCATGAAATTTTTACCAGAAATAAGTTTCATTTTAACTACAATACTAAGTACCTTTGAATAAATAATTCTTTAACACAACATTTCGATAACCACTCCGAAATTTGGTATTTTAAAGTTCGATCTAGTTGGTACCACTGTCAGGTTGGACGGTTTTCCGACTGATTTTTTTTAGCTAATTTTTTTGAGAGTTTTTATAAAAAGCAAATTTTTAAATACAACCCGAAGTAAATATAAAAATCGTAGTATGCAGATAGTTCATAAAATTCATTAGAGTTGTCTTAAAAAAAGTTTATTTTTGGGAAACATTTGTAAGTTGGTTGATTTTACCAAAACGTCCGGCAAAGAACGGGGGATTTAGAAATCGTCAAAAATGACGTCTGTGACACCGAGATTTGCTATTCGGGGGAAATTTGGTTGGAATGGTTTTCTGTGACACCCCCGATAATGCCCATTTTCGACTGTGAATGCCGTCTTGCTTGCGTCGCGTGGGTTCATTTGAATTTGGTGGAAGCCACTTGCTAAGTCTAATGTTGTCAAATACATGGTCTTTCCTATGCTGTCTAGTATGTCTGCAATGTTCGGGATAGGGTATCTATCAGAGACAGTTTTCTCATTTAACTTCCGAAAATCGATTACCAAGCGCCACTTTTTTTCGCCTGTGATGTAATTTTTCTTAGGTACAATAATGTTTTGTTCGAGCATTTTTGAAATTTGTTTTCGAACTTTGTCTTTATGTACAAATGGGTAACGGTAAGATTTTGTGTGAATCGGAATGTTATCTGTTGTGGGTATAGATTGTTTGACTGCATTCGAGAACGTTAGTTGATTGTTCTCGTCGTGAAAGAGTTTTTTGAACGACTTGCATAGTTTAAGTATTTGTTGTTTTTCTTCGTTGTTAAGGTGTTCCATCTGAATGTTTAATTGTTGGTCGCCTAGTCCTTCTGTATCTGTTGCTGCGCACATGCAGTTTAAGTATTGATGGGTTCGTGGAGAGAACTCTTCTGCCTGTAACGGTTCTTCGAGGTACAGTGTTTGAATCTGGTCTGAGTTATTGCAGACTTCGAAATAAGCGGATCCTGCGATTGCCTGTTATGGAAATTTGATTATCCAAATTCGTTGTTTCGTATATAAAGTCTCCCTTCATGAAATTTACTGGGAGCGGTAAACGCATTTTGGTATATTGTGGCAGGGTATGTAATGAGTCTACAGGGTTAACCCTTGTGAGGATTGGGATGGCGGTTTCTGGTGTTTCTAGTATGGAGTCGGCAAAGTTTATTTTCGCATTTAGGCCGGATAGGAAATCCATGCCTAGAAGACCATTGAAGTGGGGGTGGAAATTGAACAGTAAGAACTTAAAATTGGGTATTTCTTCGAATGGTTTGAAATTTATTTCATCTGTATTTGGAATGTACTGAGTACAGTGTGAATATTAATATCGGAGGTTAGTTTTTTGATGTGGTCTTTATTAATAAGTGCTGGATTTATAAATGAGTAGGTAGATCCAGTGTTTATTAGGAATTTGAGAGGGTTCGACACCATTGAGTTTGGTGATAGGAAAACAAATGGCAAGGAAGATCCGTGAGTCTTCTTGCTTATGTATCCGATTGGCTTCCCGAGGCTTCTAGTAAAAAAATTTCCATCATCATTGATGTTACATGGGGGACCGCTTTGATTATGGTTGTTCCTGTCTTGGTGGTTATTTATCTTATCTTGTTTTCCGTTATTATGGAAGGGATTCCTGCCCAAAGTTTGTTTATCGTATCGACCATTACTATCGTTATTGGAATTATGTTGACGTGTGAAGCGTTTATTATTATTGTTGGTAAAGTTCTGTTGGCGCAGTGGAGAACGCCCACTATTATTATTGTTGTAATTTTGTTGTCGCTGTGTAAAGCGACCATTATTGTCACTTTTGTTGTTGTTGACGTTGTTACCATTATTATAGTTTTGTTGTTGTGGTATGTAGCGGCTATTGTAGTCACTATTGGCTGATCCTTTCGCGTATGGGTGATTCCTGTATATCGAGCCGTCGCGTCGTCGGTTTTCCTTGTGTTTATTCAAGTTTCGAGAGAAGGTTAATTCGATCTGCCCGTACTCGTACGCTTTCTCGATTGTCTCTGGCCTTTGGTTCCTAATGGCTGACCTAAGTGGGTCTTTTAGTCCAACTAAGAATGTATTCAGGCAGAATCTGTCATATTGGTCACGTTTGGCCGTGAGGGAGTGTCCACTAGGGTCTGCTTCTCTGGCCAGTGACATTAATTCGCTTCTTATTTTCGTGGCCGTGTAATAAAGCTTTCCCATACTGAGTCCGTCCGGGAGATTGTGTAGCTATCTTACTAGCATTTCTTCCGTTTTCTTGCTAGAGTATAGTCGCTTGAGGTTTGCTTTGATGTCATCCCAACTGAGGAATACATCGCAAACACTCAGCGCTCCGTCTGCCCTGCCTATAATTTTGTCACGGATAGTTCCAAGTAAGTACTGTCCGCATGTTGTTTGGTCCACTGATCCGGCTAACGAAAGTAGTTGTTCTACTCTACCTACAAATCTATCAAGATTGTCAGGCGGGCCTTCGTAGGTGGGTAGATGATGTACAAGGGCAAGTAGTTGTTGAAGATTCAGGCTTGAATTGTTAACGGTGGGACATATTGGCCCTGATGCGTTCCCGGAATCCACAGTGTTGGTGGGATTTTTTTCTTGGGGTTGAACTAACTGGCTTGTTTTTTTAGTAGTTGCAGAGTTACTAACGGTGGAACCGCTTGGCCCTGATGAGTTAGCGGAATCCATAGTTTCCGATATCTCAGATAGACTGGACCCGCTTCTTAGCCCTAATCTGCTCCTAACTGTGTTACTATTGGTGGCTTTTTGTCTTGGCATGTATGCGTATTGAGAAGAAATCTGCGTTGTTCTTTGAAAATAATCGCTAGTAATGTGTATAGTATAATAATATAGTAATAATATGTGAAGTAGTGATTATATATATATATTAATACTAAGTATATGTATTTGTGTTTGTGTATAAAAATATTCGTATGTATTCTTTCTGACGTAAAAGAAAACCTGTATGTGTGTATTCGCTACACAGTTTCCTCTTTTCTTTGCTTCCCTGTGTTAGTGTTAGTTGTATGTCATTCGTGTAGTGTTGCCGTGTTTCCTTCCACCTTTGTTGTTTGTGTTTTTTATCGGATGTTATCAGCTTCAGCTGTAATGTATGTGATTTAATAAATATTCAATATATTTTAGAGGTTAGTGAACATGCGACAACAATAGGTTAAGTTGGTTGTGGATTGTTTTTAATTTAATTCATCTTATTGATTTTATTTTTGGATGTAGTTCTATTTTTTGTAGTGCGTAGTGTGCAAAAAGGATTCAGCAGTGTAAGCTAACGAGACATCAAGTCTCGCTCCGCCACTCTGGCGAGTCATCAGCTCTCGCCAGCAACCAATGCACAGTGACATAGCAATAATTTCAAAAGTATGCGTAACACAAACACATGCATGTTCACTTTAGATTTGCCGGAGGGAACTGTATCACTGTTTATGACCTTTATTAATTTTTTTTTTTAGTTTTGTATTATATTTGTGCAGGTTTAATAATTTTTTTTTTAATTTTATAGTATATCATTTATAATAATACTTTTGCTTTCATGTAAATCCCGATCCCGGTGCCTTAACAGCGATTGTTGTACACATATACGGTCGTTAATCACACAACTTACATTTATCCTTGCAAACTACTGAGTGCAGATGGTCATGGTGTTTTGTCGGCGATTAATATACACTTTGGGAAAACTTCGTTATTAAAATTTGCTTCTTGCGCAGCTAGTTTTGGTCACAAGGAAGTCCAATGTTCGACTGATTTATTTTCACACTCGACGACAGGCTGTCGCCGTGACATCTCGGTTCCTCTCAAAGCTACAAAACGCACTCGACGACAGTGACACCAGGCTTGTTGCGTCCTAACGATTGTCCTCTCAACTAGAAAACTACAACAATCAATCGCAATGACGATGCAAAATCAAAAGCAATGATAGAGAATTCATACATGCGCACCAAGTGCTTTTCGACACACACAGACGGTCACCACACACAGCAGTTTGGAATGCCAAATTTTTGACTTCTTTACCGTTTTTTTTTTTTGTTTTTCTTTTATGAGTTGCTGTTAATGGATGATCACGGTGCCTTATCAGCGATTGATGTACACATATACGGTCATCGCATACAGCAACTTGTTTGTATAATTGTTGTAAATTGTCCTGCAAAAGTGATCCCGGTGCCTTATCAGCGGTTGATGTACACATATACGGTCGCTTGCGTGGCAACTAGAATTTTGATTTTGGTTTGGTTTGTTTACATGTATTATTTGCACAATTTATTTTTATTTTTCCACTACGAAAATTTCCACAACCACCACTGTCACCTGTTCACTCACCTCAGCCTACAAGAAAATTAGAACTATGAGCGTAGTGGGCTTGATTAATCCCTTGTTCGTAGTCCGGCTGCGCCAGTTACCGTCCTGTGACCGAGGGAGTAGAGGATATGCGAGTATTACTTTAGAAAATGCTGGAATGAAGCTTTCGAAACAAACGACTGTGTTGCTTGGAGTACCAAATAAGAATGCCTGTTTATTATATGAAAGTGTGTACGTGTCCAATCTATGAGTGTACCCTAGTTTTCTCATGTTGGCAATCCTTATTTTTGTCCGTCAGGGTTAGGCTTGTAGTTGTCGCTTCTGTGTTGTTTTCCTGTGGCCGGTGAGAGGGGCATGTTAACTCACGCATATATTATTGCACGCATTTTATTGTTTTAATATGTATATTGTATTGTTTATATATGTATACACTCAAAAAATGAATCGCCCTGAATTTTAGAAAATCGCCTATGGATTTGCTTCACTGGCGATTTTTTTCTTTAAAATAAAAAAATTTTCTACTGGTAAAGAAAATTTTCTTCAAATTAATCAAAATTTATTAAATTTAAGAAATTTTCCACAAATATAGAAAAAAATCGCCAGTAAAGCAAATCCATAGGCGATTTTCTAAAAAAAAATTTTGAGTGTACGTATATCTCAATAGTTTCTGTAATTTTTTTTACAGATTTCGAGTAGAGCCCAGAAACTAAAACTCCTTAATATTTTACGGGATACATACACATTTTGATTTAGAATTGCATCCATTAGGTGATCCGTTTTTTTATCCTAATTAAATCATTACATACTTATGTACATGCCAGTTTGTCGATGTGTGTGTGTGTCATTCCGTTTCTTACATTCAAATGTGACGACTGAAAGTTTTTCCCCTGAAAACCAATCTAATTTTTTTTTTTAAATCAAAACTAAAAAATACGGGTTGGCTACACACTTTGACTTAGAATTGCGTCAATTAGATAATCCGTTCTGGTATCCAAATAGTAAAATTTTGATCAGGTGTTTCCAAACCAGAAAAAAACATCTCTTTCGCTTCAAATGACTCTCTCTTTGCTCTCTTCTCTCTCGCTCTGCTTTTGCTGACGTTGTTTTTGTGAGAGCTGTGTTCGGAATTCGTTCGTAAGTGCTGCGAACTGCCGAAGCATACAAAAAACAAAAACAACGTGCTGCCAAAAAAGCCCCCGCAATTTTACAACAAAAATCATATAAAATCAACCGTGGGTCCCAAAAAAAAAAAAATAATACCTTACTGATTGTATGGCATAGCTTCATACAATAAACCAAAAACGGATCCGATCTCATTATCGGTGCGGAAAAATTAATTTAAGTGCCCCAACCGGAAGTCGGTTGGGGCTCATCTTCTGGGCTTTCAAAGATTTCCACAAATAAAGCTTAAAATGAAAATATCAACTTGTTTGGTTGAAAACTGTGGGAATAGTTGATGTTTTAATCCAGCAATTTTGCATTTTTCGAGAGTCCTGGGAGTCCTTAGGAGCCGAATTTTAAAAAATCCTTTCTTAGTGCACACCTCCTCTACCACACGATTCAGTATAAGGAGGTACTGAACCAGTTGAAAACCCTAGGACCCGCTAACTATGGATAACAACTCTCGTAATTGGCTTTAATAAAGACTAAGGTTGATCCTCCTCGGACCGCGATTTCTTAACATTCATTTTAAAAATGTATATGTCCGGCCTGCTATAAAAACAATTTCACATTTTTGTCGAATTTTTTCGAAGGGTTATTATTTTGACAACAAACAAAAAGCCCATATGTTTATACCCATTACTCGTAGAGTAAAAGGGTATATTGTATTCGTGCAAAAGTATGTAACAGCTAGAAGGAAGCGTTTCCGACCCTATAAAGTATATATATTCTTGATCAGGGTCACTAGCCGAGTCGATATAGCCATGTCCGTCTGTCTGTCTGTCCGTATGAACGCTGAGATCTCGGAAACTACAAAAGCTAGAAGGTTGAGATTTACCACACATATTCTTGGGCTTCCTACGCAGCGCAAGTTTATTTCAAAAAGGTGCCACGCCCCCTTTAACGCCCACAATCGCCCACTAACGATTTTAATATGTGTCTGGCGCCCACACCTTTAAAGATTTCCGAGAAGTATAAATGCAATTTTGTTGTGTATATTTTTAATTATCGAAATGTAGAATACATTTTTCAAATCGGACCATTCCACTATGGGCAAATATTCAGTTTTTGAGGCATAAACTCCAGTTTTAAAGATAGAAATCTATAATTTTTATACCCGTTACTCGTAGAGTAAAAGGGTATATTGTATTCGTGCAAAAGTATGTAACAGCTAGAAGGAAGCGTATCCGACCCTATAAAGTATATATATTCTTGATCAGGGTCACTAGCCGAGTCGATATAGCCATGTCCGTCTTTCCGCCTGTCCGCCTGTCTGTCCGTATGAACGCTGAGATCTCGGAAACTATAAAAGCTAGAGGATTGGTATTTTGCATGAAGATTCTTGGAGTTCCTACGCAGCGCAAGTTTGTTTCAAGAAGGTGCCACGCCCCATCTAACGCCCACAATCGCTTAAAAAGTTATGCGTGATCAAAGTTTCTATCTCCATCTCCCTCGCACTCCCTTTACCTGAGTAACGGGTATCTGATAGTCGGGGCACCCGACTATAACGTTCTCTCTTGTTTTTATATACTTTTAAGACTAAGATGTGATTTTGGTTTTTGTTGCTTTTTGAATCGGACTGCATCTTCATCCTACGCCCACGCCGCATATATAAATTTGAAGGCAAGGATTTAAAGAAAACTTTATTTGTGTTGGTAAGACTGTAATACAATTTCGGTTTTTGTTAAATTTTGAATTGGACCATGTCTCCATCAACCGCCCACGCCACATACATACTTTTAAAGACAAGGATCTAAAAAAAATATGTTTGTTAATAAATATTTAATATTCAATGCCTTTCGCAACAAAACTGAAGTATCTTCTTGATTGATATTTTGTGCCAAATAGAAGCAGCATGCAAAAGCAATGGCATCGAAATTTCTTTTTCTTTCGCCAATTTAGATGCCAGCTTACGCTTTAACCGTGGTCCTGCATCAGTATAAGTGAGGATTTGCGACCAGGTTTGTCACTTGGCGTGTCCTTTTCCAAAATTGAAATTTTTAGGTTCGACGAAAGCCACTGGGAATGATTTCATTGAACCGGTCCATTATTCTGTGACATTTTTGCAATTTACGATTATAGAAGGCAATAAACTGCTTAAGTTTATTTTTAACTATTGTGTGCTGAGTATAGCTTATATTCGATTCCGTTCAAAGTTTGCAAAACAAGATTCTATCACAGCGAATATGTTGACCAGATCGTTGCCGATTCGAACAGTTAAGCAATCTGTCGTTGACAGACCTCTGAATGCAAGTCCAACATGGAGGTTGTCTGAAAAACGTGCAGATCTCGAAACGTATCAAAAGCTGTAGATTGGGATTGATTAACAATATGTTTTGTTTATAACTTCCAATTTGTTTCATCATTGCCTATACCCTCCTATACTTACAAGCCATAAACACTTCACAGAAAGTTAAAAGTACATTTCTTATTAGATCATATAAAAACTAAACGCAACATCACAGTGTAAATAAAATTTACGAAAAGAAGAACATATATTAAACATTCAGTGTTTATAATTTATTTCATAAACCTTCCCTCTTTGTATCTATATTTAAAATTTTTTGGTTTGTTTACAACAGCCAGAGAAATCGCGGTGCAAAGACTACAAAGTTTCGACTTTCTTAAGGGAAAAAATAGCTAAAAACGCCAAATAAAGTTCTTTGAAAATGGATTTTGGGTTATTTTAAGTATTGTAAATAACCACAGAAGGTCATTTATGTAATACTAAAGAACAAAAAAATGTAAAAATGCCTATCTTTCGAATTTTTTGCCCATAGTGCATTCATTAAAAAGTTATTCGCAATCAAAAAAATGTTATATATCTATCTCCCTCGCACTGCCTTTAGCTGAGTGACGGATATAAGATAGTCGGGACACAAACCCGACTATAGCGTTCTCTCTTGTTTTTATAGCAAAATGTCACAAAATACCTCAAAATCCTAGAAAATGCTATGTTGTTTTTATACCAAAACACGCAACTTTGAAATGCAATTACAGGAGAACCATGCATTTCCGCAAATAATCTGCACATAAATTCATAAGAAATCGCGGTCCATCGAGGGTATTTTTTTCGCGGTTTTTGGGGCTCAGGCCACTCTTCTAGACTATTAGCTTGTTTTCTAATATTAAAAACAAAAAGAAAAAAAATTACCTTTCTTTTACTCATTTAGTTGACACTGTGCTTCGCGTTGCCAGATCAAACTGAAAGTTTGTACGAATTATATCTTTAAAATGATCTTACTATCAAATGTGCCAAGTTACAGCACTCTATGAACATTTTTTTAATTTATGCAAAACAAGAAAGGAAGCTAGCTTCGGCCAAATATACCTAAAGTTTAATCCTCACTTGATCGGTGCAGTTCCAGGGATTCCAGATATACTGTTATTGCCGATTTAAAATGTTGTTTTTAAGTTGTCAAAAATCAAACGCCTACTTCCTACAAAGTTACAATGAATTTTCTTATATTTTTTTGATTATTCCTAGGCCTCAATGGAATACTATGCAGAAATTCGGATGCTCTAGCTCTTCGGTTTGGGCTGTGGTCGTATCCACCTAAAAATCGCTCCTTCCTTTTATAACAATGGACAACAAAATTGACTTTATTAAAAGGTGCAAGCCTATGGGCATTAAATTATGTTAATATGGACATGTTTAAGCATATCTGCATACCCAGCTTTCGATTTTAACGGGTAGTATTTGTGATATCGCGGCTTGGAAAAAATAGCAACATTTAATGTTTTGATTTAAAATATCTTCGAGTACACAATTTTATTCATAACTAAGTCAAAAAATTTATTAGATGCGAATTGGTTGGGAATAGTGGTGAACAACTTACTTAAATGGCCCATAAGCTATGATTGACTTAAATTGTAATTTAACCTTAAATGCCATTTAGTAGAAGGGCATCTAAGCAATTTTTTTGGCATAGGTTTCAATACAATTGAGTACAGACCCTCGAAGACATCTTATACCAAAACATTAATTGTTGCATATTTTCAAACCGCGCTTTCAAAAATACCACCCGTTAAAATCAAAAACAAAGTATTCAGATATGCTTATATATATCTATATTAACACAATTTAATGCCTATAGGCCTGCACAAAAAACACTGTCGAGCAGTGTAATCTTTAGAGATGATCTATTAACTTTTAGAATTTAAAATCAAAAATACAAAACATTCACATATAAATTTTGACTTTATGCCAAAAAATCAGCCTCTTGGACCATAGTACATAGTAGCCGAGTCGATATAGACATGTCCGTCTGTCTGTGTGTCCGTCTGTCCGTCTGTCTGTCTGTCTGTCTGTCCGTCTGTCCGTCTGTCTGTCTGTCCGTATGAACGCTGAGATCTCGGAAACTACAAAAGCTAGAAGGTTGAGATTTCCCACACATATTCTTGGGCTTCCTTCGCAGCGCAAATTTATTTCAAAAAGTTGCCACGCCCCCTCCAACGCTCACAATCGCCCACTAACGATTTTAATATGTGTCTGGCGCCCACACCTTTAAAGATTTCCGAGAAGTATAAATGCAATTTTGTTGTGCATATTTATACCTATCGAAATGTAACAGACATTTTCCAAATCGGACCATTCATTAAATAGTTATTCGCAATCAAAAAAATGTTATATATCCATCTCCCTCGCACTCCCTTTAGCTGAGTGACGGGTATTAGATAGTCGGGACACCAACCCGACTATAGCGTTCTCTCTTGTTAAATGGTAGAAATATGAAAAACACAAGGTAAGCCTTTGGGCCATACAATATTCTCTCGATCAAAAAATCATCTTTATCGGGGCAGTGGCTCCTCCCCTTCCCGCACACCACTACCACACTCCTCCTGACAGACAGTTATTTTGGCTGTTGCTCTCTCGGGTGTCGCTCTCTCGGCAGGCTCCCTTCATAAAAATACTTTAAAACAAGAGAGAACGCTATAGTCGAGTGCCTCGACTATTAGGTACCTGTTACTCAGATAACTAACTTTAAAACAAAATTCCACGCCAGGCATAAATGTGGGCGCTAACAGTTAAGGGCGTTTGTGGGCGTTATAGTGGGCGTGCCAAACTTGTTTTAGGTATTGACGAACCAAATACATTTGAGTTTAAATTTTCATTCTAGCTTCAAAACTGCGGGCGCCACAGTTTTTTGCGGTTTGCGACCGTTAGATCGGCATGATAATCTGGCGCTGAAGGGGAAGCTAAATCGAAAACCGCAACTCTTATATTTTTCGAGATCTCAGCGTTCAAACGGACAGACAGACGGACAAGATCGACTCGTCTAGCGATGCTGATCAAGAATATACATATGTGGCGATCAGGTTTTGCAATCTGGCATCGCCGGGAAACTTCCCTGACTGAAAATTAGAGATTTATCTACCAAAAAAACTCTGGTCTCTCTCTTATCTAACCACGCATTCGAAAGCCCATCAAAAAAGAGATCTGATATTCAATTCAATTATAATTTACAAATACGAACACCAAACATCGTTTTAACTTAAACCCTTCTTGTGTTTTAATAAAGTACAACATATTAACTTGGTTAAGATAACCATAACTGGTGACCCCGACAATTCGAACAGCAATCAAACCGAACAAAGTCCAAAATTCCCAGAACCTCAACATAACCTAACACAATGCCAGACAATGAAGATTTCGTCGATGCGCATCAACCATTGCCAATTCCTGATGCGAGTGCTGTTAACTCGGTATTTGCCAAAATGCCCTTTTCTCAACTACATTCCATCACCAACATCGAAATGTTTTTCACCAAACTGGAGAGCTGGTTTTTGCTTCAAGGCCTCGGTGCACGCAAAGAGCAAGAGAAGTACGCAGCAGTAATTGCATACGCCGACCCCAAATACCTCGATCAAGTGCACGATCTTGTCAATAACCCACCGCAAACGAAAACGTACTCCACACTCAAACAAGCAATTTTGTCTAAATTTGCCGAATCAGAGATGGTGCGCCTCGACAGACTTGCGACAGGAATCCAACTCGGCGATGGTCGTCCAAGTCATCTACTCAGCCAACTGCAGCAAACTAACGCCACCAATGACGAATCGGTTGTGCGGCGCTACTGGATCAAGCGCCTACCACCTCCTGCACGTGTTGTAATCGTAGGCCTGCTCGAAAGCTCTCCCAATACTACCCTCGCACAGCTCGCAACTGCTGCTGATGCCGTGATGGATTCTCTCAACTACGACACTTTAGACCACATGTGTGCGGTATCACAACAAAACACCCACCATGCTTCACAGGAGGATCGCATCACACAACTAGGTAAACGCCTAGACGACAACGACAAGATTCTGCAGCAGATCAACAACAAGCTAAGTCAACTGCTTAGCACCACAATTCAGCAACGCGGGCGGAGCTACAATCGATCGCCCAGCAACAGCAATTACCGGAGAAACACACCATCTAGGGACAACTCTAACCCTCAATTGTGCTGGTACCACAATAAGTACGCGGACAGTGCCCAACGCTGCATTCAACCGTGCTCTTTCCACACCAACAACAGTTCAAAAAACTAAGCACCGCCGTGGGAAATCCACAGGGCAGCTCCGACGGTCGTAACGCAAATGCCCCACAACGCCACCCATTCCTCAAAGTAAACATCTGCAAAATTTCGTCCTCTAACCGTCTCTTCGTTCCAGACTCCACATCGGAAAAAGTTTTCTCATCGACACTGGAGCTGACGTATCCGTTATACCACCAAACACAATCAAGCGGCACATCGCAGCTGCTAACAACCATACACTATTCGCAGCCAATGGAACAGCAACTCAAACTTATGGAACCACTCGCCTTACGCTGGATCTCGGGTTACGTCGCCCTTTCACATGGATTTTTACCATAGCCGACACGAAAATCCCAATCATTGGATCAGACTTCTTGCAGCACTTTAATCTACTGGTTGACCTTTAAAACTCAAAGTTAGTCGATGCCGAAACGCGCCTATCATGCTGTGGTATATTCAGCCAAAAATCAACTTCGGAGATCAGAACATATAACATTCACTGCGAATTCTCAAAATTACTGGAAGAATTTAAGGACATCACGCAGCTTAACTCATGTCCTCCTCAAGCAACAACAAACAACGTAACACATTGCATCGAAACCAAAGGATCTCCACCATTCGCTAGGCCCAGAAGGCTAACGCCAGAAAAATTCCAAGCAGCAAAAAGTGAGTTCCAGTACTTAATCAACCTTGGGGTATGCCGCCCGTCAAAAAGCCCTTACGCATCCCCGTTACACATGGTCCGTAAGGCTACTGGTGAATGGCGTCCATGCGGTGATTACCGAGCTCTCAACGCGCAAACCACCCCAGATCGGTATCCCTTACCGCACATACAAGACTGTACTCATATATTTTACGGAAAACGCGTTTTTTCAAAGATCGATCTGAACCGAGCATATCATCAAATTCCCATCGAGGCTCGGGACATCCCCAAAACGGCCATAACTACTCCTTTCGGTTTATTCGAATTCACCCACATGACATTCGGGTTGTGCAACGCGGCACAAACATTCCAACGATACATGCATGCAGCCCTGTCAGAAATGGATTTTGTCTTCGTTTACGTTGATGACATTGCGGTTGCATCAGTCAACATGGAGCAGCACCAACTTCACCTCCGAAAAGTGTTCGAACGATTACGGCAATTCAACCTCACCATAAATCCAGCAAAGTGCAGTTTTGGAAAGAAATCTATCGAATTCTTAGGACACCACATCGACCCGAATGGCATCAAACCACTGCCAGAAAAAGTTAAGGCCATTTCGGATTTCCCTCTGCCCAAAGTCGCCAAGGAACTACGCCGGTTCTTGGCTATGATCAATTTTTACAGGAGATTCTTGCCAAATGCAATCCAACACCAGGCACCTCTAAATTAACTTATCCCTGGAAATAATAAGAATGATTCAACTCCGATCACCTGGACTACCACCACCATCAAAAATTTCGATGAATGTAAACGAGCCCTTGCAGAGGCAACATTACTTGTCCACCCAGCACCGGATGCGACACTGTCTCTCTGTACAGATGCAAGCGATTTCGCAGTGGGAGCAGTGCTAAATCAAGTCGTCGACAGTCAGTTACAACCAATGGGATTTTTCAGTGTAAAACTATCAGAAACGCAACGCAAGTATAGCACATACGATCGAGAGCTCCTCGCGATATACCTCAGCATCAAACACTTTCGCTACATGCTAGAAGGAAGAATTTTCGACATTCGCACAGATTATAAGCCTTTGGTATGCGCTTTTTCGCAAAAACCGGAAAAAGCCTCTCCACGCCAACTCCGACAATTGGATTTCATCAGCCAATTCACCACCTCTATTGTTCATGTGGCTGGAATAGAAAATACTACTGTTGATACGCTTTCCCGCATCTCAACTATCGACCGCGAAATTATCGACTATAAACAACTCAGCATCGCACAAACAAATTGTGAAGAGCTTAAACGACTACTTAGCGACAACACCACGGCATTACAGTTAAAGTCAATCAACATTCCGAACTCTACAAATTCTGTAATTTGCGATCTATCCACATCCAGCGTACGACCTTTTGTTCCAGAGCCACTAAGGAAGAACGTCATTAGCAAACTACACAATATTTCTCACAGTGGAATTGGATCAACGATAAAACTCATCAAACAACGGTTCGTGTGGCCCTCAATGCACAAGGACATTTCTCAATTCGTAAAACATTGCGTTCCTTGCCAAAAATCGAAAATTTCCCGACACGTCCGCTCGCCACTGCAGCATTTTACGCTTCCTACTCAAAGATTCGACCACATCAACTTGGATCTCATCGGACCATTACCCCAATCAGGTCAATATAGATACTGTTTAACAATCATCGACCGTTATACACGTTGGCCGGAAGCCATCGCAATCGAGGACATGCACGCCAACACGGTAGCCTCAGCACTCATCGACTCGTGGATCATTATGCGAGAAATACGTCCAATCCAGACGGCACATCAAGACTCATTAAAGCCTTTTGTATTTAAAGAGCTGGAAAATGCAACACACGTTTTCCTACGCAACGACACTGTCCGTGGATCCCTTCAGCCGCCTTACGATGGACCCTTTGAAGTAAAGGAAAAGCAAACCAAATACTTCACCATAAACACCGGCGCCCGATGCATTAAAGTTTCTATTGACCTACTTAAACCAGCGTTTATAGAGGCTCCGCAGGCAACACCTTCACTACCAAACCCATCCAGTAACTCCAACATCAGGACTGAAGACATCCCGACGCCCCCTGTGGTTAATCAACCTTCAAGACCTCGTCGCACAATTAGACTCCCTGTTCGTTTCACAACATGAACTCTAGAGGGAGTACTGTGGCGATCAGGTTTTGCAATCTGGCATCGCCGGGAAACTTCCCTGACTGAAAATTAGAGATTTATCTAACAAAAAAACTCTGGTCTCTCTCTCATCTAACCACGCTACGAAAGCCCATCAAAAAAGAGATCTGATATTCAATTCAATTATAATTTACCAATACGAACACCAAACATAGTTTTAACTTAAACCCTTCTTGTGTTTTAAAAATACAACATATTAACTTGGTTAAGATAACCATACATATATACTTTATGGGGTCGGAAAGGTCTTCTTCAATGCGTTGCAAACTTCTGACTGAAATCATAATACCCTCTGCAAGGGTATAAAAATCTCGATAACATCAAAAAATTGTTGTTCTATATGTAATAGACATCTATATGACTGGAATTAAACAGGCTTTGAAATGATTCCATTTGAATAGAATAGAGTTGAGTAAGTGCTCAGCACACTATTATTATAATGGATTGAATCTTGGTCCGTATAGAGCAGTGGTGACCAGCAGAAGCGGCGCACATACAATGAAAGAACGCATTGCGGAACTTGAGGAAGCTTTTCCGACCCCATCTCTAAAGATTATAAAATGAAAGACCGATTTTTAAGGGGATACGACCACAGCCCAAACTAAGATCCGACATGTCCCCCAAGTGGCCCCAAACAGCTCCAACATCCATATTTAGAGCAAAAAAGAATTAGATGTACTTAAGCTTAACTTCTAAAGTGGTTGGAATTTCGAAATTTTGATTTTGCAGAATTTTAGGTCTTGAAAAGGCCTAATTAGAAATCTAAAAGAAATTTCGATATCCCCCATAATTTGGGGGCTACATTTAAAATTAACTTTTCGATTTTAAAAATCTAAACCGCTGCTCCGATCAAGATGATTTTTGGATCATTAGTTATGTTAAAGTTTTATTTTTCAAGTTTTTAACATTTTTTTAAGTATTTTTAACGAATTTATTTAGATTTTCTAAGTTATTGCGTTGCATTTTGTGGGAGCCTGCCGAGAGAGCGAAACCCAGAGAGCGGATGCCAAGAGAGCGACGGCCGAGAGAGCAACACCCAAGGAAACGGACGAGGGGGAGGGGTAGTGCTGTGTGGAATGGGGCAATTTAAGTTAAAATTTGTTTTGGATTTTAAAAACTTAAGCTGCTGTTCCGATCCATATGATTTTCGATCAATAGTCAGTCCTGTGGATCAAATGCTTAGGTTTTATTTTTAAAAAAATATTTTTCATTTTGTAGCAGAAGTAAGAGCCTTATTTTATTTCCACCAAGGAAGAAAATAAAAAATTACTACAAATTCTGTAAGCAAAGACAAAATGTTTCCAAGTTAATTATTAATCTTAAGATTCGAACTTTTGATCAAATACATATGTACATTTGTATATTTGGATATGTTTGGATTTGCTTATATTTACAATACATGTACAATACATGCATACACACAATTTGTGTGTATGTTTCTACTTGAAAGTAGATAATGTGCTTAAATACAAATAAAATCATTAATTTCCTTTCAGCCAATGCAAAATTTGTCGAGCTTAAAATTAATAATTATCAATCAAATGTGGAATCGGAAAATAATAAGTTACTTCGCTATTTTTGTATGAGATGCCAATCTTTTCGTGTGTGTACAAATGTTTTCGTTTCATTCAAAACAACAAATTTGAAACAATTTACAAACAAGTCTACATTTGTACGCAAATTAAAATTGCATTGATAGTATTGTAACTGATAGAATGTATACAAATTCAATACTTTTACATAGATCACATTCATCTCTAAAGATTATAAAATGAAAGACCGATTTTTAAGGGGATACGACCAAGCCCAAACCTTAAGAGCTACAGCAGCCAAATTTTTGCACAGTATTTCATTGGGGGAGTAGGCGCCCACTAAGATCCGACATGTCCCCCCAGTGGCCCCAAACAGCTCCAACATCCATATTTAGAGCAAAAAAGTATTAGATGTACTCACGCTGAACTTCTAAAGGGGTTGAAATTTCGAAATTTGGATTTTGCAGAATTTTAAGTCTTGAAAAGGCCTAATTAAAAATCTAAAAGAAATTTCGATATCCCCCATAATTTGGGGGCTACATTTAAAATTAACTTTTCGATTTTAAAAATCTAATCTCTAAAGATTATAAAATGAAAGACCGATTTTTAAGGGGATACGACCACAGCCCAAACCTTAAGAGCTACAGCAGCCAAATTTTTGCACAGTATTTCATTGGGGGAGTAGGCGCCCACTAAGATCCGACATGTCCCCCAAGTGGCCCCAAACAGCTCCAACATCCATATTTAGAGCAAAAAAGAATTAGATGTACTTAAGCTTAACTTCTAAAGTGGTTGGAATTTCGAAATTTTGATTTTGCAGAATTTTAGGTCTTGAAAAGGCCTAATTAGAAATCTAAAAGAAATTTCGATATCCCCCATAATTTGGGGGCTACATTTAAAATTAACTTTTCGATTTTAAAAATCTAAACCGCTGCTCCGATCAAGATGATTTTTGGATCATTAGTTATTCTATGGCCCAAATGCTTAAGTTTTATTTTTCAAGTTTTTAACATTTTTTTAAGTATTTTTAACGAATTTATTTAGATTTTCTAAGTTATTGCGTTGCATTTTGTGGGAGCCTGCCGAGAGAGCGAAACCCAGAGAGCGGATGCCAAGAGAGCGACGGCCGAGAGAGCAACACCCAAGGAAACGGACGAGGGGGAGGGGTAGTGCTGTGTGGAATGGGGCAATTTAAATTAAAATTTGATTTGGATTTTAAAAACTTAAGCTGCTGTTCCGATCAATATGATTTTCGATCAATAGTCAGTCCTGTGGATCAAATGCTTAGGTTTTATTTTTAAAAAAATATTTTTCATTTTGTAGCAGAAGTAAGAGCCTTATTTTATTTCCACCAAGGAAGAAAATAAAAAATTACTACAAATTCTGTAAGCAAAGACAAAATGTTTCCAAGTTAATTATTAATCTTAAGATTCGAACTTTTGATCAAATACGTTTGTACATTTGTATATTTGGATATGTTTTGATTTGCTTATATTTACAATACATGTACAATACATGCATACACACAATTTGTGTGTATGTTTCTACTTGAAAGTAGATAATGTGCTTAAATACAAATAAAATCATTAATTTCCTTTCAGCCAATGCAAAATTTGTCGAGCTTAAAATTAATAATTATCAATCAAATGTGGAATCGGAAAATAATAAGTTACTTCGCTATTTTTGTATGAGATGCCAATCTTTTCGTGTGTGTACAAATGTTTTCGTTTCATTCAAAACAACAAATTTGAAACAATTTACAAACAAGTGTACATTTGTACGCAAATTAAAATTGCATTGATAGTATTGTAACTGATAGAATGTATACAAATTCAATACTTTTACATAGATCAAATTCATTTATTATATAGCTCTGCCAGTAGCCTTCTGATTCTCGCTCCTGAAGGATCTTCTAAAAAGGGTTTTACACAAAGGTTTTAAAAAAACGCGCTAATAAGAAAACATAAAGTCCTAACAACCGTACTCCAAACTAATTTTAAGCGAACGAAGTCGCTCCGGGTATAGCTAGTAAAGTATATATATTCTTGATCAGGATCACTAGCCGAGTCGATCTAGCCATGTCTGTCTGTCTGTGTGACTGTCTGTCTGTCTGTATGAACGCTGAGATCTCGGAAACTACAAAAGCTAGAAAGTTGGTATTAACAATGTAGATTCTTGGGCTTCCTACGCAGCGCAAGTTTGTTTCATCGAGGTGCCACGCCCCCCTGACGCCCACAATAGCCTTAAACGATTTTAAAATGTGTTTGGCGCCACATCTTTTGAGATTTTAAAAATGAATAAACGCAGTTTTATAGCTTTATTAATACCTATCGAAATGTAGAAGACATTTTTCAAATCGGACCATTTATTAAAAAGTTATTCGCAATCAAAGTTTTATATATCCACCTCCCTCGCACTGCTAGCTGAGTGACGGGTATCAGATAGTGGGGACACCCGACTTTAGCGTTCTCTCTTGTTTAAATTCGATTTTTTTTAAATTTTTTTTTCTAATTGAAAAACTTTATCTCCGGTTGTAGTAATCCGATTAACTTCGTGTCTTTTGCAATAATTCCTCTAAAACCTCTTATTTTAAAACAAAATTTAAAAAAAGTGAGCTTTTAATTTCTTAAAACTAACAACAAATTAAGATTTTAACAAATTTGTTTAACATTTTCCCCACTTAAAAATTTTTTTTTTAATTTAGCATATGCGCCATATTGTTAGTTACAATCGGTTTTTGATAAAAAGGTGGAGCCATTTTCAGTTTTTTAAATATCGAACGTTTTTTAACAAGGCCTCGGCTTTTTTCTATGAAAACACGTAGTAGCAAGTAGGGCTACTCTCTCACTCTTATCGGATCCTTTTGGAATTCATGTTTTCTCATCGTTTACTATTTTTTATGATTTATTTTTTTAATGATTAAAAGTTAAGTTTCAGGTGTTTTGACAATTTGTGAATGACAAAAAGTAAAAAGTCATTTTTTAATCTACTAAAAAACTAAAATTATTTATTTAACCCTCCATTAAATAATAAAATAAATAATAAAATTCCATTACACTTGTTAATTTTAATAATCAAAAAGCATTGTTACGACTGAAGCATAATAGAACAGGTCACACACACGCACAAATTCATTCAGAAAAAAGGCCGTTTTCCCTAAAAGACCGAGCAAAGTAGTCAGTAGAAAAATAAACCGAAGGAACCCTAAAAAAAGGGTTTTACTCTGAGCGTAACAGCTGCTATCTAAAACCCTTTGAATGTGTTAGCTCACCCCCAGTTCTCAAAGTGTTTGTAAATGACAGGTTTTTTCGAACACTTTGAAAAGGTTGACCGACACTTGCAAGCAAGTTCTGGTATGTACTACACATCAATACCATTTGATTTTCAAAACCTGAAAATACTCTTCAAAACGACTCAATCCACTTACGGCGTTCTTCTGGCTTAGCTCGCGCTTGGATATTATAGCAATTTAAAGATTTGGTGTAAAAATTAAATTATAAATGGAATATATATTAAGCCGATTCAAGTTTCAGGTACGCGACCTCAACATTATTTTAGGTGAAGACATTGAAAGGTACAACAAGTTATTAAATTTTGTTAAAACAGAGATTATAAAACTGTAGAGACAAAAATGTAAATGAAACATAGCATTTGACATTAAAATACAATAAATGTATTTTCCCGACATTTTAAAGGCCATCTCACGATAGCTGAACTTTTTCTATAAACGTTGTTCTGCATTTTTAATCCTTAGGTCAATACCTATAACAATCCTGAATACAAGCAAATAATATTCAATCAACTTTTGAGATGTAGCCAATTTTTAATTGAAATCGCTATAATATCCAACCACGAGCTAAGCCAAAAGAGCGCCATATGGGGTTTAAGTCGTATTGATGAGTACCAAAACCATAAAAATGTATTCGTTTCATTGAGCTAGCCATTATATACTTTAGCTTTTCCGGGAATTCTTCAACTAATGGAAATGCAACATATGTATTTTTAAAGATTGGTCGTGGGGAAAAACTCGAAAAGCTATCCTCGGTGAACCGCGAAAAATGTTATTTTTGACATGCGCGATTTAAAAAAAAATATTTGTTACCTGCGGCACATTCTACTCTTCCAGCATTTTTATACACGTTCCTCGTATATTGTATTCGAGGAAAAGTATGTAACAGGTAGAAGGAAGCGACCAAGATTTTGGAGGACTTTCCAAAATGAAAATATTGGGTTGTCAAAAAAGTCCTGCGATATTTTTATTAACATTTTGATAATCCAAAAATAAACCAATTAGTTTTTTGGCACATTATTATCATAATAAGAAATGAAAAACCGTACTAAGAAATATAATATTATTTTAAGAGAAGTTTTTTTATCTTATCTTATATTCAAATTTTATTATTAAGTACTTTAAAATATGTATACTTGACCGATGCTACGGCTACTACTCTGCCGGTTTTATCGCAATTTTCTACGACAGGCCTTCCTTCTTTGACCACCTCTGCACTAGAACGAAAACGTTGAAACCATCGTTGTGCGGTAGAAATGGAAACTGTATCGTGTTCATAAACTGCACAAATTTTATTGGCGGCTTGAGATGCATTTTTGCCTTTATCGTAGTAGTACTGTAAAATATGCCGCATTTTCTCTTTATTTTGCTCCATGATTGCGACGCTATAACTCACGAACGACTTAAAAGAAAAGACAATCAATCAAACACGTGTTAGCGCGTGAAATGAGCTTTCCAAAAAGGTATATTATGACCAGACGCGACGAATAAAACAAGAACTACGCGCTTTCAGCGCCAACTACCGAAAATACCGCAAGACTTTTTTGACAACCTAATATAATAAAACATGAGAGATCGCTATAGTCGGGTTGGTGTCCCGACTATCTAATACCCGTCACCCAGCTAAAGGGAGTGCGAGCGCTGTACTCGGATTGGTGTCCCGACTATCTAATAATTGTAACTCAGCTAAAGGGAGTGCGTGGGAGACAGATGTATAAACAATTTTGATTGCGTATAACTTTTTAATGAATGGTCCGATTTGAAAAATGTCTTCTACATTTCGATAGGTATAAATAAGCACTATAAAATTGCGTTTATATATTTTTCATTTTCGTTCATTGTCGGTCGCGTGTAGACGTGTTTTCTTAACGCTCCGGAAAAACAAAAGAAAAACAATCATTCACCCAGTTGAAAACGTTCGAAAACTTAGAACAGTGTGGTCTTGCGTTTCGCGATGCTAATCGCATATTGTAAACTGAAGTTTTAATTAATTAATTAATTAATCTTTACGCACTAACAATAAGCAAATGATTAAGAACGTGGATCAGCGCACTCAACGCCAAAAACAACAAGACGAAGCCCGTGAAAAAATTCAGAGAGAGCAAGACAAACGTCGTCTTTCTTTGGCCCGCAACAATGCTTATTTCTCTTTTACGAATAATACTCTAGAACCGAAAGTGCAAGAAAATGCAAGTTTACTGACCGCCGAAAACCAGAGAGCTAGTTCTTGCTCTCCCGCCCTGCTTCTCAACGCTCAAACGCCATGGAGTGAGCAATGCAAAACCCCAACCGAGCTTCAGCCACCTAGTGCAACAACAACAGCAACTACAACGGCCTCTGTCGCCAACACTGCAATAACGACTCCACTCTCTTCTTCTGCAGCGGGTAAAGCAACAACACAATTAAGTGCAAAAATGACAAATCCGCAAGCGGGTTCGGCCATGCAGACAGGCATGGATCGCTACATAAATATTTCCAAGCGCAAGCTAACGCCCTCAAAAAATTCTGACGGCAATAAGCCCAAAGTAAACCGTACCAACAAAGGCCCTGAAAATCTCGGGCCACTAAATGAAAATAGATTTTCCATTCTGGCGGAGCACGAAACAGAGTCTGAACAATTAGCCCCAAGGAAACTGAAGCCGCCACCTATCTTTATTAGGGAGAAGACCTCGAATGCCCTAGTCAACAAAATAGTTGAGCTAGTCGGAAAAGATAGCTTTCATGTTATTCCGCTTATGAAAGGGAATATAAGTGAAACTAAACTGCAAACCAGAACTGAAGACGATTTCCGAGCAGTGTCAAAGTACTTAAACGATGCCAAAAAGAATTACTACACGTACCAGCTAAAAAGCTGCAAAGGCTTGCAAGTTGTGCTTAAGGGAATAGAACCCGATGTGACCCCCTCCGAAATTACAGAGGCTTTGAAAGAAAACGGTTTCTGTGCAAAAAATGTTATAAACATTATGAACAAAAACAAGAAGCCGCAACCATTATTCAAGGTCGAGCTGGAGCCAGACAGCAGAACTTTGAAAAAAAACACAGTGCACCCGATCTACAAGTTGCAGTACCTGCTGCATCGTAGGATCACAGTAGAAGAGCCGCACAAACGGAACGGGCCAGTGCAATGCACGAACTGTCAGGAATACGGACACACCAGGGGTTACTGCACCCTCAGGTCAGTATGTGTAGCTTGTGGAAACATCCACGACTCCGAGCCCTGCCCTGCCAACAAGGAAGACTCCCTCACTAAAAAGTGTGTAAACTGCCAAGGAAACCACACAGCAAACTACAGAGGCTGTCCAGTCTACAAGGAGATGAAAAGTCGGATGCAACGAACGACAACGGCACGCTACCAGAACACACAGAACAACTACATGAGATCACAAACGACACCGGAAGTTTTCTTCGCAAAAGCAGCCAGGTCTTCATTTGGCCCTTCAATTACCACCAACGGCATTTCTTACGCCAGTGCTCTAAAATCAGGCACAGCTCACATAGAACCGAAAATGGATAACATCCCGCAGGCCATGGGACATCCCCAAAGTGACGTGGAAACTATGATGATCACTTTGCAACATAATATGATGGAATTTATGTCCTTCATGAAAACCACCATGCAAACCCTTGTGCAAACCCAAAACATCTTGTTAAAAATACTTGCAGCTCAGCAGTCCAAATAAACTATGCCTAGTCTTCGAATAACTTTGTGGAACGCCAACGGTGTTTCACGGCATAAACCTGAAATAAGTCAATTTCTGAACGAAAACCACATCGACGTTATGTTGCTGGCAGAAACGCATCTCACCAGCAAATATAATTTTCAAATACGGGGATACACGTTCTACAGCACAGATCATCCAGATGGTAAAGCACATGGCGGAACCGGAATCTTAATAAGAGACCGCATCAAACACCACTTTCACCAAAGGTTTGCAAAAAATTATTTGCAAGCTACATCGATAAAATTACAGTTGGGCAACTGCAACCTTGCCATTGCCGCTGTTTACTGCCCACCCCGTTTTACAGTCTCCGAAGACCAATTCATGGACTTCTACAATTCACTTGGGGAGCGATTCATAGCAGCAGGAGATTACAACGCCAAGCACACACACTGGGGATCCCGCCTTGTGACCCCCAAAGGAAGGCAACTATATAATGCACTCATCAAGACATGCAACAAACTGGACTACGTTTCGCCAGGCAGCCCTACATACTGGCCTACAGATCCTAGAAAACTACCTGACTTAATTGATTTTGCTGTGACAAAAAATATTTCTCGCAATCTAATATCTGCAAAATCGCTTTTGGATCTATCATCGGACCACTCACCAGTGCTAATAACTCTTCTTGAAAGCCCGGAATTAATCGAGCACCCTTGGAGGCTGACGTCGCATCGAACCAACTGGCTGAAGTTCAAAAAGTACGTAAGTTCCCACATTGAACTGACTCCACAGCTCAACATCAAGGAGGACATCGACTGCTATGCCGATGCACTGGAGTCTGTACTCGTCGCAGCAGCCAAAGTCTCTACACCGCAAGGGAGGGATGGGCGCACACACCAACACAAAACTAACTTGGAAATCGAACAGCTTGTTTTGGAGAAAAGACGTTTGAGGCGTGCTTGGCAAACCAGCAGATCGCCGTCCTCGAAACAAAGTCTTAAGGAAGCTGGTCGCAGACTTACCAGGGCCCTAAGGCACGAAGAAGTAGAAGCACAACGCCAGTACATTGAGAAACTTTCACCCACCAGCACCAAGCATCCCTTGTGGAGGGCCCACCCAAATCTAAGTGCGCCGTCCGAAACAGTAATCCCCATAAGAGACTCTTCAGGCAGCTGGGCCAGAAGCGACAAAGACAGAGCTTGTACATTTGCTTTACACCTTCGAAATGTCTTTCAGCCAAACCCTGCAACAAATTCATTCGCACTACCGTCGCCGCCAATTCGAATCGAAACTGAGACGGACCCAATTCAGTTTCAACCAAACGAAGTTGCAAAAGTCATCAGCGAGCAATTGAAACCAAAAAAGGCCCCAGGCGGTGATCTAATAACTCCCAAAATGCTAATTGAACTCCCAAACTGTGCAGTTAAGGTCATTTGTAAACTCTTTAACGGGATTACACGACTTGGCTACTTCCCAAAAAAATGGAAAAAATCGGTAATCATAATGATCCCAAAGCCAGGAAAAGATCACACAATACCAGCTTCATACAGACCGATAAGTTTACTCTCGTGTCTGTCAAAACTGCTCGAAAAATGCCTTTTGACGCGCATAATCCCATATCTGAAAGAGCACAACGTTATTCCGGCACATCAATTTGGCTTTCGAGAAAGTCATGGAACAATAGAGCAAGTCAACAGATTAACAACGGAAATACGGTCTGCATTCGAATATCGAGAATACTGCAGTGCGGTATTTCTTGATGTTGCACAGGCTTTCGATCGAGTCTGGCTTGATGGCCTTATGCACAAAATCAGAACTATTCTGCCGGAAAACACTCACATGATACTTGAATCGTACCTTTACAACAGAGAATTCGCCGTGAGATGCAACACTACAACATCCGACGATTACACTATAGAGGCTGGAGTTCCCCAAGGTAGCGCCCTTGGTCCAACTCTATTTCTCCTTTACACCGCAGATATTCCCACGAACGTCCGGCTAACTACTTCCACATTCGCAGACGATACCGCGATCATAAGTCGGTCCAAATGCCCAATTCAGGCAACAGCACTACTAGCTGATCACCTCGTGGTAGTGGAGAGGTGGTTATCAGACTGGCGTATAAAAATAAATGCGCAAAAGTGTAAACACATAACGTTTACTCTTAACAGACAAACGTGTCCCCCGCTAACTCTGAATAACACGCCACTTCCACAAGCTGACGATGTAACGTACCTTGGCGTCCACCTAGACAGGAGACTTACATGGAGGAAACATATCGAAGCTAAGAAAATTCATCTAAAACTTAAATCCATTGGCCTCCATTGGCTCTTAAATGCTCGCTCCCCCTCTGCCTGGACTTCAAGGTCCTGCTCTACAATTCAACGCTTAAGCCCGTCTGGACATACGGCTCCCAGTTGTGGGGAAACGCGAGCAGCAGCAACATTGACATTATCCAGCGAGCACAATCAAAAATCTTGAGAACTATCACTGGGGCACCTTGGTATGTTCGGAACGACAACATCCACAGAGATCTTGGCATTCTGCCCGTAAAAGACGAAATATCAAAACAAAAAGCGTCCTACCTCACCAAGCTAACTTCTCATCCAAACCAGCTCGCCAGGGGCCTAGCCAGGGTCTCATACCGGACCCGATTGCAACGAAATGACCTTCCAGCTCAGCAATAGTTATTAGAGCCCTTTAATCTCGCGTCAGTCATCTTGACTGTTAGATAGCTTTTTAATTTAAGATTTTATATACTTATTGTTAGTCTCAATTCAGAGAAGATCCAATAAATAAAATGCATACGAATTAAAAAAAAAAAAAAAAAATATATTTTTAAACAGACAGACAGACAGACAGACAGACAGACAGACAGACAGACAGACAGACAGACAGACAGACAGACAGACAGACAGACAGACAGACAGACAGACAGACAGACAGACAGACAGACAGACAGACAGACAGACAGACAGACAGACAGACAGACAGACAGACAGACAGACAGACAGACAGACAGACAGACAGACAGACAGACAGACAGACAGACAGACAGACAGACAGACAGACAGACAGACAGACAGACAGACAGACAGACAGACAGACAGACAGACAGACAGACAGACAGACAGACAGACAGACAGACAGACAGACAGACAGACAGACAGACAGTAGATCTAAGTGTGCCCTGCATGATTTTTTTCGTGTTCTGTGTGGCGACTATAATTCACTGTGCCACGACTTACTGTTTGATACCCCTAATGCTACTAATTATATTAAACTTATGTATTTTCTGTCTTCAAATAATTTGTAAATTATATGTGAGCATGTATTTTTAACTGTCTTGTTCCATGTCCGCGATTTCGCTTACTTGCCCAAAACGGTTTAGGGCTCCGCGCGTAACAAGCTTTGCTTGGTGTCGTAAGGGCCACTTGTTTTTACTGACCATAGTGCATCAAAGTCCAAATATAAAATATAATTTGACATCGAACGGAAAGCCCATATGTTTGTTGCACTTAACTTAACTTAACCTTAACACTTAACATTTTTTTAAGTCTTGGCCACCCAAAACCAAACATTAAGATTGAATTTGTTTTTCTCCATAATCAGCAACAACTACTTGTTTAATCCTGAAAAATAAAGCAAGAGAAGAAATGGCCACAAAAATTGGATGATTTATTCTTAAATTTGTTTGGGCTTCCCCTTATTTTTCTTTTGCTTTCTTTTATTACTCAATTAACCAACTTTAAAACCAGTCGTCGGCGCTTCCTAGCCAAGGGCATTAGTTCCTCTGGACCTGCAAGGCATAAATGTAAGCGATAGGCAGGTTTTTTATGCTTCAATCAATAAAGGATATAAGCTATCTTTAAGTCAAAAAAGAATTGTAGATGAAAATATTTGTATTAAATTTTTAAACGCTGTTCACACACGAAGATTTTTAAACATAGCTGTGACTTTAAAATTTTAAATGCGTTTAAGTTAGATTGAAATTTTTTTATTAAAATTTGGAATGTTTTAAACAAAAAAGCCCAGTGGTGCTTTAAAATCGGTTTACTCGTTCAAACTATCAGATACCCGTTACTCAGCTAAAGGGAGTGCGAGGGAGATGGTGATATAAAACTTTGATCGCGCATAACTTTTTAATGAATGGTCCGATTTGAAAAATTTTGCAAAATTGCATTTATACTTCTCCGAAATCTTTGAAAATGTGGGCGTCAGACACATTTTAAAATCGTTTGTGGGCGATTGTGGGCGTTAGAGGGGGCGTGGCGATCGGCTGAAACAAACTTGCGCTGCGTAGGAAGCCCAAGGACATGTGTGGGTAATCCAAACTTTCTAGCTTTTGTGGTTTCTGAGATCTCAGCGTTCATACAGACAGACGGACGGACAGACGGACATGGCTATATCGACTCGGCTAGTGACCCTGATCAAGAATATATGTACTTTATAGGGTCGGAAAGGCTTCCTTCTTCCTGTTACATACTTTTGCACGAATACAATATACCCTTTTACTCTACGAGTAACGGGTATAAAAATGTCCGAAGAATCGTTTAGGAGGTATTTGAGATAGCCAGATTTTTGAACACTTGTTTTGTTAAATGTAAGAGTTATCAAAAACCGATGGTCCAAAAATGTTGTAACTGGCAACATCCAAAAAGAAATAGATGCACCTTTCCGAAAAGGTATGTGATCGCTTTGTGATCGGACCGGAATTGATGGAGATCTAGCGTCTGAAAGCGTCACTTTGAAGTTTTTTCGAAATTTTTTCATATGAATTTCAGTGTTTTCTTCATGGGATTTCATTCAGGAGGCGCAGACTGGGGATCGCGTTTCTAATGTTCCAAATGTGAAATGTGGAAAGTTTATTAAGGTTTTGAAGAATAAATTTCTTCATTTTGACAGGAAGTATCGCACAAAATCAAATGTTTTTGAAATAAAACAGGATTTGTTCCAAAAGGGCAGATCATAAAAAAATGATTTTGGAGGTCTGTTTCGTGCATGTAATGAACTGAACAGGATTTTTATTTGATTCAAAAGTGTTAAGAATATTGACCAGACAAAAGTTAAGACGAATTGTGGGATGTGACAGCCTTGACAACCACGATCTGGCAACCTTGTAAACTGACAAGGGAATATTTCCGCTCAACCAAAGCGTTCTTATACGATTCGTTTAGCCAAGCCACAAGACGCATAGTTTCGGCGAAAAGTTCAAAAATCCACGCGTGTGCAACATATACCACGCGCTCAAAGTCCTATAGTAAAGGCAATCGATTCCTCCGTGTCTATAAGTTCCGATCAACTGCACGCGAGTGTGTGAAAACTACATAGGTGAGCAGAAACAACTGCAAACGCAAGATCGACTCTAATCGTCTTGCTTAGATTCCAGCAATCAACCCGGCAGCGCCAGACCAAGGTCTCGGCAGACTGTGCTTGCAGTTTGCAACCCAAGTCTCGGCAGACTGTGTTTGCAACCCAAATCTCGGCAAGCCGTGGATTGCACGTGGCGCTCCCGAAACAGCGCTGCTGAAATTGTGCAGAGGGTCTCCGCAACTGCGGGTCTCAGCGAGCTGAGGAATTGCAACCAAAAGAGTCAGGCTACGCCTCTGTGGATATATATTTCAAGGTATTTCTAGCCAAGTCGTGCACTAGTTCAGTTTCGATCTAAACCTCCCGTCCCATCTAGTTACCTCTGGATCAGCCCCTAAACGTGCAAGGAGCCAACTCGCTCTCGCGCGTTAATCGGCAAATTGTGCGTGATTGGGGCAGCGCTTGATCTGGAGCGCTGACGTACACATAGGGCAGCAACCTAACCTCCCATAGGCCCGTGCTGCACATAACCTCACTAGGCAACCCTCGTGGGCAAAAGCTCATTTCGACCAGCGAGGAGGCAAACACAGTGCGGCAGCGCTTGATCTGGAGTGCTTACATGCCCCAAGGGAATCACATTGGACAGCAACATAACCTCACAGTGGATAATCGTGATGCACATAACCTCTCATAGGCTCGTGCGAAACATAACCTCCCATCGGCCACCCTCGTGGACATAAGCTCACTTTGGCTCGGTTGTGTACAGCGGGTCAGCAGCCATCTCTGCATATTTCGGCGATCCGCGGGAACGTGGCGCGTAGGATTATTTACCGAATTTCAACAATTCACGGCCACAGGAAACCCCACCTGGTGCGTCCCGCCTAGCTGCGGTTATATTTAATTTTCTTGAACTAATTTTTAAGTAATTTAGAGTAAATTCTTTTCATAATTTGATTTGACCCCATATTCATATTCTTTCCTATTCCTTTCATATTCCTGTCACCTTTTGGTGACATTTAGTACACTTATCAAGACATCTATACTAAATTAAATTTATCAACGCATATCACATAATCCTAGCACTACAGTCAACAGGCCTGCGGACTTCGAGGAATTGGTCGTGAGTAAATACATTGTCTTTGATATAAATATATATATATATATAACGTATGGTGTAAACCAACCCAAATGTAAAGTTTGAAAGATTCATATTCCCCCATTTAGTTTATAAATGTACGGACAGGTCAAATTAATTACCGTTTCGCTTTCATAAATGAAATTAAGTTGTTTTGCGAGTCTTGTAATTTGCAATTGCGAATCATGTATTTGAAGTTCGAGTTTATTTGAATTTATATGAAGTTTAAAAGTAACTGAAATGAAGTATCTGAGTTAAAGCGACCCCCTTGTCTCATCCCTAAGCTGGGCCGATCCCGTAGGCAGAGTGTGCAACCAAATAGCATCCACTTCACCGTGTTAGTCACAGAATAAATGGCGCCCAACGTGGGGCCGCTGCAACAGCATTTGCAACAACAACAAAGCAAAAGCAAGAAAATCGAAATATTGTTTACCCCATGCTTCCCCAACCAACATTCCGACAAATCCATGTATAGTTTCAAAAACTTCGTTTTATAATCTACTAGGAATTGCTGTGTGTCTAGGATATACTTCAGAACCAGACCAGCAGATAATCTAACGAATCAGGGCATTAACCTCTTAATCCATTTCAATTCAGGAGTAAGAAAGTCGAGATTTGTAGTTGTTGGAAAAATTCAACAATACCTCCTTGCAGAGGGTATTATAATTTCAGTCAGATATTGTAACGCAGTGAAGGAGACGTTTCCGACCACATAAAGTATATATTCTTGATCGCACCAATACGAGTCCATCTAGCCATGTCCGTCTGTCCGTCTGTCCGTTTCTATGCGAACTAGTCTCTCAGTTTTAAAGCTATCGCAATGTTTCTATTGCAGGTAGTACATATGTCGGAGCGAGCGGATCGGACCACTATATCTTAAGGCTCCCATGCGATAATCAAACAAATATAAGAAAATCCATTGTAACTTTGCAGGAAGTACGTTTGATTTCTCACAACTTAAAAGGTATTTCTTTTATCTGCAAGGGTATATAAGCTTCGCGAAGCTAGCTTCCTTCTTTTTTTTATAAATAATTCAATACCAAAAGTAAGTCAAAGGGAATTTGCGAATTGTATTTCAACAATACCTCTTTCTTTAATAACTTTCTTTAAATTTCAACAACATTTACAGTCAAGTTGCAAGAAGAAATTGAGAATTATTCTGGCTGGAAGGTTCCAGCAGTCTACTCTTTCATTCAGTGCATCGAGCAAATCCGTCTTAAATTACAATAGAACCAAAAGAAGAAGATACCGATCAAAACTCATGTAATTTTATAGATGAAACCGATTTAACAAAGAAGAAGTCACAATTAATCATATTTTAATTTCATTCTTATCGATACCGTAAACTTGTCGTACCGCTCTATTGTATCATTCCCGTACCGCACTACCGTATTATACCGTTATCGTTCTTGCTGATTATCGAAAACTAAATCATGTCGGTCAGGAGAAGTCCCGAAATTAATCAGAGATTGCCAGCTGAGTCCTTGCAATGCACAATATGCAATGACTCCAGTGCAGATACAGAAAGTGTCGAAACCATTTGCGGACATCGTTTCCATCGCGCTTGCCTACAAGCCTGGTTACAGCAAAACGAAACATGCCCAAATTGTCGACAGCCATGCTTACCTACTCAGATCGCTAATCTTGAAAGCGTATCTCAAAACGCCAACTTAGACATTCCCAGACCCCAAAACGAAGCTAGTTCGAACGCACGAACAGGCACTGTTCCAAGAACTCGCCCGAATACACGATCAGCCACGACAGCATCCAATGTCAGTTCACAAATACCGCGTTCACTACGTTCTGCAAAGTAACATTTCAGAAGGGAGAATTCACGAACTTATAACAAATGCCTTAGAATCGTACCAAACCCGAATAACTGCAACCTTAACCGATCAAATCAACTCAGCAATGCAAAATCTTAATGTTCCGTCTTCTCGTAGGCAATCACTCGAATGGGATGCGTCAGCAGAGCAACTGCCAAGGCAGACTTTCGAGAATAGCTTTTCCGCTTACCCGAATATGGCAAATAACCGTTCAGGGGAGTACCGTCGCGAAGATCACGTCGATCGACCTCATCGAATTTCAAGTTTAATTGCTCACTGGAACTTAAAGTTATTGAAGATTTCATATATCGTGTAAATTCATTGACTCGGCAAGCGTTGAATGGGAACTTTAATTTATTATATCAGTACGCAAATATTTTGTTTGTAGGCCCAGCAAATGAATTGGTCTCAACTGTGTTCTCGTTTGAGGGAAAGATATAAAGATCAGAAGTCCGACCAAGACATAAGAGATGCGATGCGGAGAAGAAAGCAGGGAATTAATGAATGTTTTGACGATTTCCTCGATTCTATCTTGGCCATTGCAGATGCTCTATCGGAACCTATGTCAGACTCAGAATTGGTTCAGGCGGTTCGCAATAATTTGAGATCAGCGTCGTTACCTAGGCAATGCCATCGTCATGAAGACTTCTTTAATAATTTAAGAGTGAGAAACCATGCGCGTCATTCAGCACCAAGGCGAACTGTAAACGAGATAAATGTAGATGAGGAAACTGAGGAAAATACTCAGGAAAGTGATTCACCGATTTTCGCAATTCGCAATGACAATCAAGTGAAGTGTTGGAATTGTGATTCTGTAGGTCATCGATACAAGGAGTGCTTCCAACCACGCCGCGTATTTTGCTACGGGTGCGGAGCTCCGGATACCTATAAACCTTCTTGTCCAAAGTGTTCTCCAAAATCGGGAAACTCAAAACCGGACACCCGTGCCAGTCCGAGAACGGATGCCCGAATGTAAACTCGGATGTCGAGATTTCTAAAATACCAGATTGTACAACCAGACCTGACAGATCAAATAAAATACCTCACCTTTCCAAAACTCAACATTTCAAACCATTTCATATTCGACTCAAAGAATATAAAGAGACTAGGAGGAGAATATTTGATGGCGTTGTAGAAAAGGATACCAAAAGTCGCGCAGCAATAAGGTTACGTACATTTTGGAAATCAAAACGTAGGTATCACAGTTACACTATATCGAGTATAACCTGAACTGCTACCGACATACGTCCTTTTGCAAATATAATTTTGTTCGACCAACCGTATTTAGCTTTACTGGATAGTGGGGCGATAGTGTAGTAGGAGGTTCCCTAGCGAATGGTATAGTTTCGGGAAAACATAAGTTCACTAGAACTCGTGGTAACGTACGAACCACTGACGGAACAAAACAGACAATTCTAGGTACCATCCGAGTTCAGATGACTTACAACTCCATAGAGGCAGAAATGGAATTCTTAGTCGTCCCATCAATAACACAAGACGTTATTTGCGGAACCGATTTCTGGAAAAAAGTTCGGAATTTCAATTTCATTAGGATTTACTACAAATGAGTTAACTGTCGAGGAAGAGTCGCCCAATCTTAACTTATCGTCAGCAGAGAAACGTAGATTAAAAAGCATTATAGATTCCTTTCCGTCATTTGATAGAGACGGCCTTGGCATAACAAACTTAGTCGGGCATTCCATCGACACCGGCAATGCCAAGCCAATAAAGCAGAGGCATTACCCCTTGTCACCAGCGCGTGAAAAACTTCTTTGCGTAGAGATCGACAGGATGATTAACTTAGGAGTAATTGAAGAGGCACCTTCGTCATCCTGGTCATCCCCAATCGTGTTGATAGTCAAGCCAGATAAAGTTAGGTTTTGTCTCGATTCAAGAAAGGTCAACGATGTTACGATAAAAGATTCTTATCCGATTCCGAATTTAGAAGGATTGATAAGCCGTCTTCCACCAGTTTACTGCATTTCAAAAATCGATTTGAAAGATGCCTTTTGGCAGATTACCTTAGATGAAGAGTCCCGATCAAAAACAGCCTTCACAGTACCAAACAGGCCATTATATCAATTTAGGCGAATGCCTTTTGGAATGTGCAACGCCCCTCAGACTATGTGTCGCCTTATGGACCAAGTCATTCCATATCAAATTAAATCGGACACATTCGTTTACTTAGACGACCTTCTAATCATGTCATCTAGTTTCGAAGATCATTTAAAGCATCTTGCAGAAGTTGCATCTCGTCTGCGCCATGCTGGCCTAACTATCAACATTAAAAAGAGTCAACCCCAAAAAGGTTAGTGCTGTCTCTGAATTCCCCATTCCCAAAAGCCAACAACACTTAAGAAGATTTCTTGGGATGTGGAAAAACATTCACCTGGAACGACGAAGCACAACTCGCTTTTGACGAAGTCAAGTCCATGCTTTGCTCGGCTCCATTTTTAGTTCACCCGGATTATGAAAAGCCGTTCATAATACAATGCGATGCATCCATGTATGGTGTTGGAGCAGTGTTGGCACAGTGCGATGAATCAGGCAATGAGCGTCCTATCTCGTACATGTCGCAAAAGTTAAACGGTGCTCAACGCAACTATACAGTAACAGAGTTGGAGTGCCTTGCCGTGGTGTTAGCTATCAGAAAGTTTCGCATGTATGTGGAGGGTCATAAGTTCAAAGTCGTTACCGATCATTCAGCCCTACAATGGCTAATGAAGCAAACAGACCTCAGCGGGAGACTAGCCCGCAAGGGGACTCATCCCATTGCGGAGTTGCCAAGTGCTTGGAACGACTACGGAGACACTTCTATTGGCCCAACATGGTGATAGATGTTAGAAATTACATAGCCCAGTGCGGGATATGCAAAACGTCCAAACATCCGACGCAACGTCTTCGTCCACTCATGGGTTGCCAAGATACTAGCGAAAGGCCGTTTCAACGGATTTATATGGATTTCATTGGTTCGAGGACGAAAAATGGAAATATTGGCATTCTAATTCTTCTAGATCATTTCTCTAAATTTACTTGGCTAAATCCAGTAAAAAGGTTCACATCAAAAATAGTAATAGATTACTTAAGAGAAGAAATTTTTGCATGTTTTGGAACTCCGGAGGTATTGGTTAGCGATAATGGAACTCAGTTTAAAAGCCATGACTTCGCAACCTTCACATCCAAATACGGAATCCAACATACATTCAGTGGTGCGTACGCTCCTCAATCTAATGCAGCGGAGCGCGTTAATCGTTCGATTAATGCCGCCCTGCGATCATACATTCGATCAGATCAAAGGTTGTGGGATATTTATCTGGCGAGTATAAACTCCGCATTGAGAAACTCAGTTCACCAATCGATTGGAAAGTCCCCATATTATGTAGTCTTTGGCCAGCACATGCTAACACACGGTAAAGATAATAAGTTTCTACGAAATCTTAAGATGCTGACCGAAGGTTCAGCTAAGATCGATAGGGCAGATGAATTTCCAAAAATCCGATCCAATATCGCAAAGCTTATGACCAAAGCATACGAGAAAAACCGAAACGAATATGATTTGCGGTCTCGGTATCGAACCTTTGAGGTAGGTCAGGAGGTTATAAAACGAAATTTTGTGTTAAGCAACCAGGCCACACACTTCAATGCCAAGCTAGCACCCATCGGGGTTAAAGCTAAGGTAAAGGAGAAACGAGGACAGTCATTGTATTTGCTAGAAGACCACAACGGAAAGGAGCTAGGAGTTTTTCATGCAAAAGACCTTTGGTAAAGTACCCTTTTCCAGCTTTCTTCTCCTCCCAAAGTGTATGTCAATAAAACCTGTGGTGTGAGGGTACGAATTTTGTTGTCCCAAAATTTAAACGTAACAGTCGTCAACAACAGACTTGCCCATAACAGAACGGAGAGTGCTGTTAACCTTAACAGCGATAGTTCCTTGACCCATGATCTGGCTACGGTGACAATTGACGTATGTCAAAAGTCGATCTGGCAACCTTGTAAACAGACAAGGGAATATATCCGCTCAACCAAAGCGTTCTTTTACGATTCGTTTACCCAAGCCACAAGACGCATAGTTTCGGCGAAAAGTTCAAAAGTCCACGCGTGTGCAACATATACCACGCGCTCAAAGTCCTATAGTAAAGGCAATCGATTCCTCCGTGTCTATAACATTCCGCAGTACTTGCAAGTTCTAGAAAGTTCCGATCAACTGCACGCGAGTGTGTGAAAACTACATAGGGGAGCAGAAACAACTGCAAACGCAAGATCGACTCTAATCGTCTTGCGTAGATTCCAGCAATCAACCCGGCAGCGCCAGACCAAGGTCTCGGCAGACTGTGTTTGCAGTTTGCAACCCAAGGCAGACTGTGTTAGCATCTTTCTCTGTGGATATATATTTCAAGGTATTTGTAGCCAAGTCGTGCACTAGTTCAGTTTTGATCTAACCCTCCCGTCCCATCTAGTTACCTCTGGATCAGCCCCTAAACGTGCAAGAAGCCAACTTGCTCTTGCGCGTTAATCGGCAAATTGTGCGTGATTGGGGCAGCGCTTGATCTGGAGCGCTGACGTACACATAGGGCAGCAACCTAACCTCCCATAGGCCCGTGCTGCACATAACCTCACTTAGGCAACCCTCGTGGGCAAAGCTCACAGTGCGGCAGCGCTTGATCTGGAGTGCTTACATGCCCCAAGGGAGTTCCATTGGACCGCAACATAACCTCACGGTGGATAATCGTGATGCACATAACCTCTCATAGGCTCGTGCGAAACATAACCTCCCATCGGCCACCCTCGTGCACATAACCTCACTTTGGCTCGGTTGTGTACAGCGGGGCAGCAGCATATTTCGGCGATCCGCGGGAACGTGGCGCGTAGGATTATTTACCGAATTTCAACAATTCACGGCCACAGAAAACCCCACCTGGTGCGTCCCGCCTAGCTGCGGTTATATTTAATTTTCTTGAACTAATTTTTAAGTAATTTAGAGTAAATTCTTTTCATAACTTGATTTGACCCCATATTCATATTCTTTCCTTTCCTCATTTGGTGACATTTAGTACACTTATCAAGACATCTATACTAAATTAAATTTATCAACGCATATCACATAATCCTAGTACTACAGTCAACAGGCCTGCGGACTTCGAGGAATTGGTCGTGAGTAAATACATTGTCTTTGATATAAATATATATATATATAACGTATGGTGAAACCAACCCAAATGTAAAGTTTGAAGGATTCATATTCCCCCATTTAGTTTATAAATGTACGGACAGGTCAAATTAATTACCGTTTCGCTTTCATAAATGAAATTAAGTTGTTTTGCGAGTCTTGTAATTTGCAATTGCGAATCATGTATTTGAAGTTCGAGTTTATTTGAATTTATATGAAGTTTAAAAGTAACTGAAATGAAGTAAAGAACAGTAACATGGGCATCTGAGTTAAAGCGGTTTTCATTGAAAAGGGTAAGGGCGGTCAACATTAATGTGTCCTTACAGGTAGGGTGGGCCAAGCCGAAGAACATTACCACCTCAGTTCTTCAACAACAGGGTTAACAGATCGATATCTTCTCCTACATCCATTCGGATTGACTGTCTCCTTCCTTTAACCTCCCTAACTCTGTCTACAAGTTTTATTGTGTGGCGGTGATGCTGTTTAGGAAGTAACCGACCCCCTTGTCTCATCCCTGAGCTAGGCCGATCCCGTAGGCTGAGTGTGCAACCAAATAGCATCCACTTCACCGTGTTCGTCACAACTCTCAAAATGGAATCTTTTAGTTTATATTAAACCAAGAAAAAAAACTCGGTTAAGTTTGAGCATTGGAACCGGAATAAATCGATGTTGTCGTATATTTATGAAACAATCCCAAATAGCCGAAAAATATACCATATTTCAAAAAATTAGCGGTAAGTCCTTAAAAAGAGCTCAAAGAAGCTGGGTTGACAAAAATGAAATTTATAAAATTTTAAAAGCGGAATCGTTTGCCCATCTTTGCCCACCAATTAGTTTTTTTTGCCCACGTCCAGTTTTCGAGATATAAAATTTCGAAAATTTTCCTAAGTAACAAATTTTTGGATTTCAATTTTTTTTTTGAATCGTAAGAGAATCGTTTGCCCACGTTTGCCCACTTTTTATAATTTGGAAAAAGTTAACACTTAAAAAGTTATGTTAATTATAAGTTTTTCGAAATCGTTTACCCACCCCTTAATACTAAATATTTTTGCAAAAAAACGTTTGCCCACCTCTTAAAACTACAAAAATATTCACTGCCCACCCCTTAAAACTTAATATTTATGAAAATAAACGTTTGCATTTTAAAACTAAAAAATATTGATTGCCCACACCTTAAAACTAAATATTTATGACTATTTATACCCGTTACTCGTAGAGTAAAAGGGTATATTGTATTCGTGCAAAAGTATGTAACAGGGAGAAGGAAGCGTTTCCGACCCCATAAAGTATATATATTCTTGATCAGGATCACTAGCCGAGTCGATCTAGCCATGTCCGTCTGTCCGTCTGTCTGTCCGTCTGTCTGTCTGTCCGTCTGTCCGTCTGTCCGTCTGTCTGTCTGTATGAACGCTGAGATCTCGGAAACTATAAAAGCTAGAAGGTTGAGATTTCACACACATATTCTTGGGCTTCCTACGCAGCGCAAGTTTGTTTCATCGAGGTGCCACGCCCCCCCTAACGCCCACAATCGCCATAAACGATTTTCAAATGTGTCTGGAGGCCACATCTTTTAAGATTTTAAAAATATATAAACGCCATTTTATAGTGTTTATTAATACCTATCGAAATGTAGAAGACATTTTTCAAATCGGACCATTCATTAAAAAGTTATACGCAATCAAAATTGTTTATATATCTATCTCCCTCGCACTCCCTTTAGCCCCAATAGATAGTCGGGACACCAACCCGAGTACAGCGTTCGCACTCCCTTTAGCTGAGTGACGGGTATTAGATAGTCGGGACACCAACCCGACTATAGCGTTCTCTCTTGTTTTACCTTATATTATATAAATTATACATTTAAGTTTTATTTTGTATATGCTTGTGTAGTTTGTTTACAGTCATTTAAAATCCGTTTTTTTTACATTTTTTTTTTAATTTTAATTAAAATTTTTATTAAAAAACTTAGGAATTTTTCAAGTTGCATTTGTATTAATTAAAGATTTACTTCTCTTAAAATCCTTCGAGTTGAAATGGATATTATAAATTACGCTCCCTATTAATATAGAAAACTCTTAATGGTTAAATAAAAAAAATTTGTAAAAGTTAAAAAAACACACATTTATATTTAAAATAAAATTAGAAGAAATCACAAAGAGACGCCTAGAGTTAATTAATAAAAATGCAACTTGAAAAATTCGTAAGTTTTTTAATAAAAATTCACAAAGACGTGCCAAGTAAAACACAAATAAACTGAAAGTATTAGACCAACTTAGAAATGCACGGATTTTTAATGACTGTAAGCAAATTACACAAGCATATGCAAAATAAAACTTAAATGTATAATTTATATAATTAGGGTAAAAAGTGTAAAATTTGTGTATTTGCCAGACAAAAATTGTGAACGACCTTTTTTTTTAAAATCGTTGCAAGATATTGGCGTACAATGAAAGGCTAATTTCTTATTTTTGGTTTTGCTTGATGATTTTTGAGGGAAAAAAATGCAAAGGAGGCCTTGCCTAAAATAAAACTGATCAATGTAACAAAAAATTGCGCCTTTTTTTACTTTACATGAGAAGTCCGCGATTTCTTAGGTGTTAAATGGCTGAGGACGGACATTAAAGTTGATTACTTGTATTATAAATTTGGTTAGACCGCGAGTTCTTCAGCTGATTGGGTGGCCAACTTCTTGGTCAAGAATGTAATTTCCTTACTGTCCTATCTAAGCGCCCAATTAAATAATGAAATACCCGAAAATAAAACCGCGAATTCTTTGGCATATGGATGCTATATATGCATCGTTTAACAACAGCATTTACCAAGAAAAAAAACATAGGCCGCCAAAAGTACAGCCACAAAATTTATACGCGAATTCTTAAGCGTTAATCGGCTTTTAAGTTGACTTACCATAGACTCAAACCCGAATTTTTAGTATTTTTGTAGTATTTAAAACCTCTATTTAAAACCATTATTTCTACACAAGTACAACAGATTTGTATACATAGGCTGGGGTGTTGTAGGCCTTGCTACTTATTTTGTATGGAAGTTGTTGTTGGAACTGCTTACACTTTTACACTTTTCAAAGGTTTGCAATGCATTTGAATTTAATCATAAATATTTTGTTTTAAGGTGTGGCCAAAAATTTTTTTTTTGGGTTTTAAGAGGTGGGAAAACGTTTATTTTCATAAATATTAAGTTTAAGGGGTGGGCAAAAGATTTGTTCTTAAGGAAAAACCTGTAGTTAACATAACTTTTAAAGTATTAACTTTTTCAAAATTATAAAAGGTGGGCAAACGTGAGTATGTTTGCTCTTACGATTAAAATAAAAATGAAATCCAAAAATTTGTGTCTTTGGAAAATTTACGAAATTTTATATCTCAATAACTGGACGTGTGCAAAAAAACTTATTGGTGGCCAAACATGGGCAAACGATTCCGCTTTTAAAATTTCAAAAAATTTTTCAGCTTTTTTGAGCTCTTAAAAAGGGGATCAAGGACGCGTGGTATTTTTTTTCGTACACATGAAACATTGTTCTTTCAATCTACATTTAAATGTTTCGCTTTCTATAACACTAGTTTACAACTTTAAATTTTATTTCGAGATAAACGCAGAGACCAATTTTTTTTGATTAGTTTTGAGTTGCTGATCACGCTGAACAAATTAAAAAAAATTCCCAAAGAACCGTTCTGAAGATATTCGCAAAAATCCAGATTTTCGGCACTTCTTTTATAAAACCTAACAGATCTAAAAAACCATTAAACCAATAAACTTGTAACTTACAATATTTAAAAGGCAATATATGCACCTTTCCGAAATGCTATTATTCGTTGTGATCGGGTCGCAATTAATGGAGGTACAACCTGTAAAAGTTCAAAAAAAGTTTCATTTCTGGCGTTTTTTTGTTATAGCTAGTTTTCATTTAATTCAAAAAAATACAAATAAAAATGTTTAAATTATTTTGAGCTTTTAGATCTATAGGCCCTTTTGTTGTTAACGAGTTAAGGCCATATATTTGCAAATGGAGTGCAAATTCTAGGAGATATGCATTTTTTAGTGAAACAACCCATTTCCAAAAAATGCTTTTAAAGGCAAGTGGCCTGCTTTTGGTAGTTTGCTTTTTGACATATGAACAAAATAGGAGTATTTATTGTACATTAAGTAGTATACCTATACATATTTCAAATACATTTAAAGTACTTAAACAAAAATCGTAAAACCAAATCTGTGGAGCATCTTTGAAGAAAATATGGTTTTCGAAAATGCATGTCTAAAATATGTTAATTTCATGAGGTTTCAGCATATAAGCGGAAGGAACAGTACCTCAACACCCCTCACATTTTTTCAATCTCTGGTTGCGAAATACACGGGGTGACACAAAAAGTGAGGGGTGAGTGAGGCTTGTAGATGGTTTTCCAAAGGAATTTGCATTTTTCCTACACCAGTGCTTGCTAAGAGGAACAGGATTTCTAACACTCTCACTTTCCCGGTGGTAAGAGAAGTTGTGTGTTCGACCCACCAAATTTTATTGCGTAATTGCCCGTTACCCAAGGAAATGCAAGATATCCGATTGGGACAAATCGGAAAACTTTATTTAGTTTCACTTTCGCTGGAATTGGTTCGTTCGTCAGCTGGCTGTGGCGGCAGGCCTGGTTGGCGTTGCGCCTTCTTCGACTCAAGATCACTGCGGCGGCGGCGCTCCATCTCGGCGTCATCGCTCTCCGCATTCTCGCTGCATTCGCTGTCCCTAGGGGCTCTCCTGCCTCGAGAGTTGTGGGGAGTTTTAAGACTCCACACAACATTTAAGCTCGGAAGAAGACTTTATTATTTGAACTTTTTCGCTCATGATGTAAAGAAACTTCCCGCACTTGCATCCAGCAATAGTCGCCTAGCATTCCTTCATCCCAGAAACCTTGGGAAGAAGTTTTACGAAAAGATTGCTTAAATGCTCTTAATTGAATCAAGAACTGAAAAATTTTCTTCTCAGAGGCTCCACCGATTTTTTTCCACTACTTTTTGTTTATGTACTCTATATGTTTTTGATTCAAGTGTTAAAATCATCATTTTGAAAAGCGCTACCAAGGTTTCTGGGATGAAGGAATGCAGGCGACTATTGCTGGATGCAAGTGCGGGAAGTTTCTTTACATCATGAGCGAAAAAGTTCAAATAATAAAGTCTTCTTCCGAGCTTAAATGTTGTGTGGAGTCTTAAAACTCCCCACAACTCTCGAGGCAGGAGAGCCCCTAGGGACAGCGAATGCAGCGAGAATGCGGAGAGCGATGACGCCGAGATGGAGCGCCGCCGCCGCAGTGATCTTGAGTCGAAGAAGGCGCAACGCCAACCAGGCCTGCCGCCACAGCCAGCTGACGAACGAACCAATTCCAGCGAAAGTGAAACTAAATAAAGTTTTCCGATTTGTCCCAATCGGATATCTTGCATTTCCTTGGGTAACGGGCAATTACGCAATAAAATTTGGTGGGTCGAACACACAACTTCTCTTACCACCGGGAAAGTGAGAGTGTTAGAAATCCTGTTCCTCTTAGCAAGCACTGGTGTAGGAAAAATGCAAATTCCTTTGGAAAACCATCTACAAGCCTCACTCACCCCTCACTTTTTGTGTCACCCCGTGTATTTCGCAACCAGAGATTGAAAAAATGTGAGGGGTGTTGAGGTACTGTTCCTTCCGCTTATATGCTGAAACCTCATGAAATTAACATATTTTAGACATGCATTTTCGAAAACCATATTTTCTTCAAAGATGCTCCACAGATTTGGTTTTACGATTTTTGTTTAAGTACTTTAAATGTATTTGAAATATGTATAGGTATACTACTTAATGTACAATAAATACTCCTATTTTGTTCATATGTCAAAAAGCAAACTACCAAAAGAAGGCCACTTGCCTTTAAAAGCATTTTTTGGAAATGGGTTGTTTCACTAAAAAATGCATATCTCCTAGAATTTGCACTCCATTTGCAAATATATGGCCTTAACTCGTTAACAACAAAAGGGCCTATAGATCTAAAAGCTCAAAATAATTTAAACATTTTTATTTGTATTTTTTTGAATTAAATGAAAACTAGCTATAACAAAAAAACGCCAGAAATGAAACTTTTTTTGAACTTTTACAGGTTGTACCTCCATTAATTGCGACCCGATCACAACGAATAATAGCATTTCGGAAAGGTGCATATATTGCCTTTTAAATATTGTAAGTTACAAGTTTATTGGTTTAATGGTTTTTTAGATCTGTTAGGTTTTATAAAAGAAGTGCCGAAAATCTGGATTTTTGCGAATATCTTCAGAACGGTTCTTTGGGAATTTTTTTTAATTTGTTCAGCGTGATCAGCAACTCAAAACTAATCAAAAAAAATTGGTCTCAATGTTTATCTTTTTTTGCTGTAAACTAGTGTAAACAACATCCATTTTACAAAATTTCAAAAAAACAATGTCGTGGTGTCGTATATTTTTGAAACACACCTTAGATTTACATAGTTTTGTATGTATATAGACAAAATGCGTAAGCAAATAAAAAAAATGTATCATTTTACTTTTCAAAAAATGCTTTAGAAAAACTGTGCCACTTTGAACTCTAAATGAATCTTCAATCAAAGGCTTGGGTGCAGTTTGGTTTTAATAAAAAAAATGTCAAATGGGTTACATGGCAAGTGGGTAACATGGCGAAAGAGCAAAGGCAATGGGAGAAAATACCGACGGGCAAAAGCGAAAAAACGATTTTTTTATTACGTGTATGAAGGGCGTACAAAATCGACTCGGGATAATCTTGTTAAACTATATATGGATTAAAAAAATATATTCTTTGCAAATAAATGAAATATTTAACAAAGTGATCCTAACACAGAGATAAAGAAAACTGAAAGTTTTTTTTTAAGGGAAATTTACATATAAAACAAAAAAAAATTCCTTTTTTTTAAATTGGTAGAATAATTGTTTAAGAATGTGTCATGAAAGTTTCACAAAGAAATTCAAACTATTTTGGACTTTAAATGCCTTTTTCTCGAAACCATGTCTTCCTCTGCTGCGGATCGTGTATCTCAAAAAGAAATGCTTCGATCATCATGCTGATTTTACAGAAATGTTTGTAATGAATTTGCCCACTGTCAGAACCTACTTTATGTAGAAATGTGTACGTTTAAGTATTTTTTGTTAGGCAAAAACAACAACTAAATATGAAAAAAATCGATTTTTGGCTTTGAAAGAGTGCCACATCCAGAGTTTTTGAAATATTCTATGTAAGTTAAGTTCAAACAGTTTATACATTATTTCTTAACAAAACAAACTTGGTTTTATAAAAAACGGATCTACACAGCGACCTGTGGACGATCCGCAGCTGGCCTACTTTTTTTTAATATAGTCTGACAAAAAAATTCCCACGACTGCCATTTTAAAATATAAAAAAAATACAAATTGGTTAAAATTATATAAGAACAATGTAATCAACATGCCAAGTTGCGAAGTCCCATCACAATCCCTTATTGGTTAAAAAAAATCACGAAAAACATGAAAAAATTGCAGCTCTAAATGTATCTCCCCCCTTAAGTAATTATGATTTGAATATTATTTTATTATTCTAAAGAACAAGAAAGGAAGCTAGCTTCGGCCAGCCGAAGCTTATATACCCTTGCAGATAAAAGAAATACCTTTTTAAGTTGTCAGAAATCAAAACGCCTACTTCCTGCAAAGTTACAATGAATTTTCTTTTCTTCTGGTCCGATCCGGCTCGCTCCGACATATGTACTACCTGCAATAGAAAGAAGACTTTTGGGAAAGTTTCATTGCGATAGCTTTAAAACTGAGAGACTAGTTCGCATAGAAACGGACAGACGGACAGACGGACATGGCTAGATGGACTCGGCTATTGGTGCTGATCAAGAGTATATATACTTTATGTGGTCGGAAACGTCGCCTTCACTGCGTTACAACATCTGACTGAAATTATAATACCCTCTGCAAGGGTATAAAAAGGTAAATGACTTAATTATATTCATTAGTTGTATAATTGAACCTATGATTACGGTACCTGATTCAGTTTTCTGCACTTTATATTTTATTGTTAAAACTTACACGTGTTCATGAACAATTTTGCGATTAAAACCGGATGTATTTAGGTATAGTAGTATCACTTTAAAAAATGTTTAAGCCGGACACTTAGACTACTTAGTTTTAATAGCATATAAAGTAAGACGATTTGGATAAGTAAACATATGCAAATAAAATAATGTCCCACTATTGCATAATTAACAAGAATACATTATGTAATACTACGACTCTAAAATTAAAAGAAATTGCACTACGTAAATCCAATTAAAACACCACGGGACAGACGAAGTGTGAAGTCTGAGACAACTGAAGAGAGTGGTCTCTCTGAGAGCTAGGCAGTGATTTGTGTGTAGAAAATATGGTCGACATTTTTGGAGGCTAGAAAACTGCGAGGTTGGGCAGTGGGAGCTGCCAGATGAATGAAATTCTCTTATGGAAAATATGTACTTATGTATGCTCGAAACAGACATTTATTTATTTTCAATGTGATTTTGTATTTTGCCATTTTAATTGATGTAATAAAATTGACCACAAAACACTTTAATCAGTTGTTTGTTTTACCTAACAAGATGAGCAACAACTTGAAAGAAGGGTTCGATTTTCCCAACTAAGGATACATATACATATGGGCCGTTCTTTTACAAACCAAACAGATTTGGCCAAAAAAAAAATTCACATTTTTGATTTGCCTGAAACTTGTTTTACACGTACTATTCGGAAAATAATTAAACACGTGTATCAGGATTTGGCCGACAAAAATTTTTTTTATATTTCAATATATTGTTAGTATGGCGCATATATTGAAATATAACAAAAAAATTGTTTTTGTGAGGGCAATGGTTAAAACATTTTTTAAAATCTTAATTTGTTTTTATTTTTAGGATATTAAAAACTAATTTTTTTTTTTTTTATTTTGAAAGAAGAGGTTTAAGAAAAATTAATGCAAAATACATGAAGTCAATCGGATTCATATAACCGGAGATACAGATTTTTAATGAGAGGGTACTTTTTAAAATTTGTCGATTTTTGGCAAACTTAAAAAAATTCTAACTAAAAAAATAATTTTTTTCGTTTAAATCCCTGATACACATGCTTACTTATTTTCCGAATATAACGTGTAAAAAAGTTTCAGGCAAATCAAAAATGTGACCCAATAAAAGTTGTTCGGTTTGTAACAGAACCGCCCATATGCTTGTATATATACACAAATCAAATTTCCTCAAAAGCTTGTTAAGATTCTTCCACTAAGTTGTTCCAAAAATAAACTTATTTGAATTAATTAAAAATTTTTAAAATTTTTTACACCGGTAATAGGACATTAACAGTGCGATATGCGAAAAAAGTCTGTTTTTTTTTGGCATAAACTCTAGTTTTAAAGATTGGGTTTTGAAAATTATAATTTATACATCTTATGCGCAAATATAATTTCGTTTTTTTCCATTTTTTGAAAAAAAAACTTACGGTTGTAAAAACACCACCTCCCCATAATGGTCAACCCGCTAAAAATGTTCCGTATATTTTTTTTATTAATAGAAAAGATATTTATTTAGAAAACAAATAAAAGATTGGATATGATAGTTATTAAATAAAAATTTTTATTATCCTGGGGAGACATACACAATACATTGAATCACTGGACAATGCAAACAAATACAACACAATTTGTTTTCGTTTATTTTTTAGCCCTCTAAACAAAATACGTTTTTTTTTTGAGAAAATTACCAAACTGAGTTTGGGGTCCTTTTTAAAATACATTTAACTAATTTATGACAAAGTTTCAAAGAATTCGGGCAAGTAGTTTATTTTTACCGTATTTTCAAAGTGGAAAATTGATAAAATATTGATAGAAATAAAAGAAGAAATCTAGTGGGTAAAGATGCTGATGTAGCTGTTCGACTTCTTCACGAAACTTTTTGAAGTGATTATTTTCAACAAGTAAAAAATATAATATACCTCGCATGTCTTACTTGTTTCCTAAAAAAATTTGTTTGTTGATTTTCACGGCGTTTTTTTTAGCAAATGAGTACTTTGCTTTTCAAGTGCCTTTCAGTGCCATCCCCAAATTAAGTTATTCCTTAAAAAAATTCTTTGATCAATTCACTAAAATCGCATACCGCCGACTCGATGCAGGTTTGCCTTAGTTTTCGCTAATCGATTTTTTTTTAAATAAGTACTTCCATTTCAATGAATTTCTTAAATTTATATTTTTTATGTAGAAATATGAAACACTTTTTTTTTGTTATTGCAGACGCTTGCAAAAATACAAAAATTTGTAGCATTTAAGAGATTCTAAAATATAAACCATATCTGTAGGGGCAGCGCATAAAGGTTGCTAAAACTTAAATAAAATTAGGAAAATAAAACTGAATTTTTTTATATTTAACTGCCTGTCCTTCTAACTGTCTGTCTGTCTGAAATATTTTATGTAAGTTAAGTTCTGACAGTTTCTACATTATTTCTTAACAAAACAAACTTGGTTTTATAAAAATCGGATCTACACAGCGACCTGTGGACGATCCGCAGCTGGCCTACTTTTTTTTAATATAGCCTGACAAAAAAATTCCCACGACCGCCATTTTAAAAGATAAAAAAAATACAAATTGGTTAAAATTATATAAGAACAATGTAATCAACATGCCAAGTTACGAAGTCCCATCACAATCCCTAATTGGTTAAAAAAATCACGAAAAACATGAAAAAATTGCAGCTCTAAATTTATCTCCCCCCTAAAGTAATTATGATTTGAATATTATTTTATTTTACTAAAGAAAAAGGTAAATTACTTAAATATATTCATTAGTTGTATAATTGAACCTATGATTACGGTACCTGATTTATAATATTTTATAGATTTGATTTATTATTGATTCAGTTTTCTGCACTTTACATTTTATTGTTAAAACTTACACGTGTTCATGAACAATGTTGCGATTTAAACCGGATGTATTTAGGTATAGTAGTATCACTTTAAAAAATGTTTAAGCCGGACACTTAGACTACTTAGTTTTAATAGCATTTAAAGTAAGACGATTTGGATAAGTAAACATATGCAAATTAAATAATGTCCCACTATTGCATAATTAACTCTACGACTCTAAAATTAAAAGAAATTGCACTACGTAAATCCAATTAAAACACCACGGGACAGACGAAGTGTGAACTCTGAGACAACTGAAGAGAGTGGTCTCTCTGAGAGCTAGGCAGTGATTTGTGTGTAGAAAATATGGTCGACATTTTTGGAGGCTAGAAAACTGCGAGGTTGGGCAGTGAGAGCTGCCAGATGAATGAAATTCTCTTAGGGAAAATATGTACTTATGTATGCTCGAAACAGACATTTATTTATTTTCAATGTGATTTTGTATTTTGCCATTTTAATTTATGTAATAAAATTGACCACAAAACACTTTAATCAGTTGTTTGTTTTACCTAACAAGATGAGCAACAACTTGAAAGAAGGGTTCGATTTTCCCAACTAAGGATACATATACATATGGGCCGTTCTTTTACAAACCGAACAGATTTGGCCAAAAAAAAATTTCACATTTTTGATTTGACTGAAACTTTTTTTACACGTACTATTCGGAAAATAATTAAACACGTGTATCAGGATTTGGCCGACAAAAAATATTTTTTTAAGTTTTGTCGAAAAATCGTTAAATTTTAAAAATACCCTCTCATTGAAAATCTTTATCTTCGGTTATAAGAATCCGATTGACTTCATGTTTCTTGCATTAATAACTCTTAAGCCTCTTCTTAAAAAAAAAAATTTTTCCCAAAAATAAAAACAAATTAAGATTTTAAAAAGTGTTTTATCCATTGCCCCCACAAAAAAATTTGTTTTTTATATTTCAATATATTGTTAGTTACAATCGGTTTTGTAAAAAGTATGGCGCATATATTGAAATATAAAAAAAATTGTTTTTGTGGGGGCAATGGTTAAAACATTTTTTAAAATCTTAATTTGTTTTTATTTTTAGGAAATTAAAAACTTATCTTTTTATACCCGTTACTCGTAGAGTAAAAGGGTATATTGTATTCGTGCAAAAGTATGTAACAGCTAGAAGGAAGCGTTTCCGACCCCATAAAGTATATATATTCTTGATCAGGATCACTAGCCGAGTCGATCTAGCCATGTCCGTCTGTCCGTCTGTCTGTCCGTCTGTCTGTCCGTCTGTCTGTCTGTATGAACGCTGAGATCTCGGAAACTATAAAAGCTAGAACATTGGCGTTTTGCATGCAGATTCTAGGAGTTCCTACGCAGCGCAAGTTTGTTTCAAAAGGGTGCCACGCCCCCTCTAACGCCCACAATCGCTTATTTACGATTTTAAAAATTTCAATATTTCGGAAAAGTAAAAATGCAGTTTTATTGTGTTTATCAATACCTATCGAAATGTAGAAGAAATTTTTCAAATCGGACCATTCGTTAAAAAGTTATGCTTGTTCAAAGTTTCTATCTCCATCTCCCTCGCACTCCTTTACCTGAGTAACGGGTATCTGATTGTCGGGGCACCCGACTATAGCGTTCTCTCTTGTTTAATTTTATTTTGAAAGAAGAGGTTTAAGAAAAATTAATGCAAAATACATGAAGTCAATCGGATTCATATAACCGGAGATACAGATTTTTAATGAGAGGGTACTTTTTAAAATTTGACAATTTTTGGCAAACTTAAAGAAATTCTAACTAAAAAAATAATTTTTTTCGGCCAAATCCTGATACACATGTTTACTTATTTTCCGAATATTACGTGTATCAGGATTTGGCCATTTTTTAGTTAAAAAATTTTCTTTTAAATTTGCCAAGTAATCAGAACGAAAACCTCTCATTAAGAAATCTGTATCTCCGGTTATATGAATCCGATTGACTGTATTTGTCATTTTTCTTAAACCTCTTCTTCAAAATAAAATTAAGCAAGAGAAGAACGCCATAGTCGGGTGCTGCAATCGGAGTACCCGTTACTCAGGTAGGGAGTGCGAAGGGATGGAGATAGAAACTTTGAACAAACTTTTAACCCGAATGGTCCGATTTGAACAATACATTTCGATAGACGGTGACAAACACCAATAAAACTGCGTGCACCGAATATATTGAGAGTTTTCGTAAAATAAGCGATTGCAATGGGTTAGAGGGGCGTGTACCCTTTTGAAATTAGACTGCGCGCTGTAGGAACTCTAGAATCTGCGTGCAAAACATATGTTCTAGCTGTAGTTTCCGGGTCTCAGCGTTCACCCCTGAACTTTGAACCCGAGACGAACGGAGCAACAGACTGAGCACAGACAGACGAGACGTAGCTAGATCGGCTCCGGCCCCGATGATCCGCGATCAGTGTACTTTATGGGGTCGGAAACATACCTTTATTTTGCTTACTTTTGCACGAGCTTGTACTCTACGAGTAACGAATAAGATAAGTTTTTAATTTCCTAAAAAATAGAAACAAATTAAGTTTTAAAAAGTGTTTTATCCATTGCCCCACACAAAATATTTTTTTTATGTATTAATATATGCGCCATATACTTTACAAAACCGTATATTAACGATATATTAAAATATAAAAAACAAACTTTGTGTGGGTACTTTTTAGAATCTTAAATTTGTTTCTATTTTTGGGAAAAAAATTTTTTTTAAGAATAGGCTTAAAGATATTGAGAACGAAGTCAATCGGATTCATGCACCAACCGGAATTAAAGATTTTAAATGAGGAAATTTTTAAAATTTAACAATTTTTTTGACAAAGGCAAAAATTCTGTCTAAAAAATTTTTATCCGGCAAATCCTGATACGTGTTTAATTATTTTCCGAATAATTACGTGTAAGTTTCAGGTAAATCAAAATGTGAAATTTTTTTGGCCAAATCTGTTTGGTTTGTAAAGAACGTATATGTATATGTATCCTTAGTTGGAATCGAGACCCTCTTCAAGTTGTTGCTCATCTTGTTGGGACAAACAACTGATTAAAAATGTTTGTGTCAATTTTATTACATCAATTAAAATGGCAAAGTACTGCAAAATCACATTGAAAATAAATAAATATCTGTTTCATACATAAGTACATATTTTCCCTAAGAAGAATTTCATTCATCTGGCAGCTCACTTGCTTGACCTCGCAGTTTTCTAGCCTCAAAAAATGTCGACCACTATTTTCTACCGTCACTGCCGCGGAGACTTCTCTTCAGTTGTCTCGGAGTTCACGTCTGTCCGTGAGTGTTCCAATTGGATTTTTAATTTTAGAGTCGACAAGTTGTAGTGGGACATTGACAATTTGCATATGTTTACTTATCCAAATCTTTAAATATATTAAACGGGGTGAGCCAAGTGTCCGGCAAACTGCTACTGTACTTTTGAGCACATCGGTTTAAATCACACAA